>PNEQ01049872.1:59011-150784 GCA_003012365.1 Medauroidea extradentata
GAGAAAAAGATTTGGTACATTCAACCGTGTACTTCTTTGTATATGGCGAAACAAGCGTGTGAAATTTGAATCAACCAAATATTTGCTTGCCACTAAGGTTTAGTTCTCTCAACAAGAGTGTTTAATAAAATTAAATGTACATTTTGTTAGAACAACCAAACCAATATTTGACACATTTCATATATTACTAAAGAAACAAGGATTTTGTTGGATCAAATACATACTTGTTACCCCACATACAAACGTATGCATCGTTAACTGGAACAATCCTTCTTCTCCGTGTAAACTTTTAATCAAACTAAATACAATAACGTAAATAAAATCTTGTGACATCAAGGTACCCTAGTTTAATTTAAATAAAGTACGCACATTACACACAATCTTAAAAAATGACAATACCTGTGTAGATGCAAATCAACAAACACTAAGTTCTCGTGAAATTGATATTGTTCATATCAGAGAAATAGCGCATCCTGCCAAAACTTATTATTCACTTGAAGATGTGTGGCTGTATGGAACATGGAGAAATATTTCCTCATCTCTTTCGTAGAGTGGTTAGATTACGAACGTTAAAAGTGGACGTGGACATCGCAACGCAAGCAAAATGAGTTTCTTCCATTCATTAACTTGAACTCTGGAAACCCAAGCGTAATCTACACAACGTTGTGCTGTGTTATGCTATCTTATACCTAAATAGTAAAGAAACAGGGTCAGTTTGGCACTTTGTAATGTTTAATCAACCTCTTTAAATTAAGGTGGTTGATATTATTACGTGCTATATTTCTGGAGAACTAGCCTATGCGACTGCGACATGGAGGCTTCCATATTTTTATGTCCTTGAAGGAATCAGTGGGACACACAGTCTCAGGCAGTAATTTGCTTCAGCGTCTGTCACATCTGTGATCTCAGGACATGCACATACAAGATCGTATCGTGCCCATTTCCTTATACAAGTAGCTCTTGGTCATTTAATATGATGCATGTGATCCGATAAGAATTATTTTAAGTAAATTGAAATATAAGTGTTCACAGGATTCTCTGAAAATAAACTTCCAGCATTAGGGCGCTCCAAACTCAGAGCTGTGATGCGAGCAAGGATAGTGATATAAGCTACATGTTAATTAGTATTCTACGTGGCTCGGTACTTGTCTAACCTACGTACATCCCACCATTTTCGGTGAGGCCCGCACTACTACAAACATTTTTTTAGAGCTTTTAAAAATACTATGAAAGTACTCGAAAACGTTTCATAAATATTTTCCTGTAATTTTATTCCTATAGCAATATTCTCCTCTTCTAAATGAAGAAATGATTTCTGTCCGATAGCGATATCAATAAAAATGATAGCACCGCCGAACATAATTTAACTTGTAAATCACTATACTTGTACATGCCACGACTCTGGTAATGCAGCGCACTCAAAGAACACTGTCTTGTCCATTACTGTAAATTCAAAGATTGACAGCGTATCCGTCAGGCGCACTGTAGATCTATGTCAATATTTCGACCAAATAGGTCACACACGGCGGTCTATCAACGCACGTTTCACAGGTTTTGCCGTTTACGAACAATATTTCATTCAGTACATGAAAATACAACACTAAACTACCTAGGGACTTTCAGCATATTTTAAAATATCAGTGATAATTGTATTTTTTGCAGTTATATAGTCTTTACATATTTCTCATTTTGTGTGGTAAACTGTGTTTTAGTTATTTTCGTAGAATTTTTATGCTAGGCCTAGCAGTCTGAGATTTAATGTAACGTTTTATGTATGTATAATAGAACTATGATAAAAAATTTGCTAATTATCACTACAAATCGGTAATTTAAAAATGGCAAAATTATTTTATTAGACAGTATTAGACAGTATTTAAAACAAATCGAGAGCCCATACTAACCATAAATTTAAGTGTCAATGATGTCGAGAACGAGCAGAGGGAAGTGGAATGTAGCAATAGTTTGACCTATCCGCCGCGCCGAACCAGGTACACTGCGACGCTCGGACTGCTCTAGTGATCCAACGAAATACGCTAACTTGTTCACTGACATACCAATAGAAAGCTGAAAGAACGTGCAATAAAATATATTGGGCATGTTTTTCACGTAGACGTTTAGTTTTGCTGATAATCGTTGTCGAATTTCCACAACATTGATAAAATAATACAATACTTCACTTTGTTGTTTTACGGTGTATAGTTAACTTAACATTTTTAGGTATTTCTTAACATATTTACGTAGAACAGAGTTTCTAGATTATTTTGAACTATTTGTTTTAATTGTGTGGTAAAAGTTACGCCTCATGGTGGCAGTTTAGTATGACGCTGCACTAACGCGTCACTTATGAATTTGTTGCACGATTTCGATGTGACGCACACAGTTTTGAGCGGTCAAGTTTTGATATGTTATTAAGCATGCTCGACTGTGTAAGTGAGCCAAAATTCAGCTTTGGACAAATTTTTTGGAGGTTAAAACCTTTGATTCCTGGCCTATAAGGGCAAGGCAGGCTGTACATGCCGTCTGTGTGAACGTCTGTCCGTGGCGCCGCTGTTCTTGAGGCCCGCCACGGCCGTGTAATGGCTCGTAATGGCGCGGCTATTGACCGGGTTGACGCGAGACCTCGCCAGAGGGTAATTATAAGACCGCAGGAGACCCCCAGCCTCTCCACGGGGCCTAAATCATTCGCAAACAAGAGGGGCGCGACCGCTGGAAATGGGGGTTCCGTGTCCAAACACTGGCCCCCTGGGCATGGCCGGGGGTGGGGGGCGTGCCACCCAGATGCGTCCTGAAAACATCGTCACTCGACTTGCGCCCCTACGTCGCCGTGGTCCAGCTTGATGGCCTTGACCACTGCGGTGTTGCTTCACTTTTAAAGTAGCTCGGTACATCTTATGTAATCATACGCGTATGTTCTGTTCCCTCGGATATTATAGTTAAAGTACTATTATATTCTTATATTTATATTGTATCATGTGAACAATTTTCGTGGACTTATGCGTACATTGCCAAGTTGCAGAAATCTCCCACAGACAAGAAGCAAAAAAGAAACACAAATATTAGTTGTTATGCAACAAACATATAACGTTCATACAATTCAGGAAATAAACGTATTCGTATTCAGGAAGACGAGACAAAAGAAAAGTATAAATCTAAAACTTCAAAATCAGGTGTGTTAAAAACTGCCACAAAAATGGACAACTTCAACAAGGATAGCACAGGTCAGTTGACAGCAAAAATGTAATCCACCAAAAATGACAATAATCGATAAAGTGGTAACTCTAACAAACGTAAATTATAAAAATAATAAGTCTAACATCGAGTCTTAGGTAAGCTTAACACCAATTCCTATAGTAATATATAACTTTGGCACTAATTTTGATTATACGTAACACAAACACAGCGAGGGAGATCAGAACCTGTTAGGGCGTTATTGTAAGCAAAATACTTGCACCACCGATAATAAGTGAAACTCCGCATGTGTAATAGTTAGAGGCAATGATTTTCGGTGAAAATAATAATG
Source organism: Medauroidea extradentata (assembly GCA_003012365.1). Classification (NCBI taxonomy): domain Eukaryota; kingdom Metazoa; phylum Arthropoda; class Insecta; order Phasmatodea; family Phasmatidae; genus Medauroidea; species Medauroidea extradentata. Next base: position 62,532 of record PNEQ01049872.1, read on the forward strand.
CAACATTTTGTTTCAATACCTCACGTTCACATCTGCAGCTTGGGTACGTAGTTATTGACAGCGAGCATTCTTGTAGAGGCGTCACTCATTTGACTGTGCCAATGAAACATAACGTCACTGCGACACCACCCGTTTGCGATTTGCAGGTAGATACCAAATATGTTGAGAGTTAAAAACAGCCAATCACAGACCATGAAGCAGAGCTGCAGATGTGCACGCGAGGCACTGAAACAAAATGTTGCATAATTGTTTTCACCACAAATCATTGCCTCTAGTAATAGTGCATAAGTTACAAACACAGTTTACATATTTCAAGATATTCAACAGTTGACGCAGGATGTCTCAGTGAAGTAGGCCTATATATAGTATTGTTAGCAATACTTGACAATTATAAGCTCTCAGTTTTTCGTATGGCGAACTAGAGTTTCTTGAGCACGCACCAGTGTGGAACTAGTCACTCGGCCCAATAACACGTAGTTATATAAGTAAAACCTCTAAGTTCGAATCTAGAATCGAATTCGAGTCCTCCAAAATGTGTTCTGCCAATGCGACAGCGGGATATACAGTAGTTGTAAATTATTTACAGCACGCCGTTTACAATCAAACAAAAGGTTTGTATCGCCAGTAACTGGTGCAGTACTCTTAGTCTTACATAAAATACACCTCCACACTATTGTACTTCTGTGAGACTAGCTGATATGTATTGTGGCACAAGCTCGACGTGTACTATTATACTTTTATTTTGTTCACAACTTTTGTACGTGTAATGATGTCAAGTAGTAAACGAAACGACAATGACAACATACACTAAACGAGAATAACTTCACTGTTAAATCTTTCCGTAAATTCACGAAAATATTTACAGAAAAGTACTGTAATTGTACGGAAGGGGTTTCCGTAATTTTTTTGTTTACGGACGTTTGTCTGTATTGCAATTTTACGGATGTTTGACCGTAACTTTTCGTAAATTCATGGAAATATGTTTCTACAATTGTAAATCATATTTAATTGTGTTTCTTAAAAAAACGCGTGTGTTAACTTTCACTATGGTACCTAGAGTTAATGTGCATGCACACTGGTGCTAAACGAAGAGAAGAGATGCGGAGCGACGAGCCCACTGTACATTTTTTTTTTGTACTTTTACAAAGAAAATCATTGGAAACCCAGTTGCCAAGGAAATTCCTTGTAAAACTACAAAGGTTGTCCTTGTAATAAAATACAAAATATAATGTTTGTAAAATTACAAGGACTAACCTTGTAGCTGTACTTTCAATAAGGAAAAAAATAATTTAAATGTTAATTGTACTTCATAAATACATTGAACTTATTTATCAAATAACTTTTTAATAAAGGACGTAAACATGAAATTATTTTGAAAAAAAATAATAAATATCTTAGGAGGTGCTAAGTTTCGAACTACTGTCCCCAAGGCTTAGAACCTACGCGTTTTACCACCTTTTTTTTTTTTAAGTTTGATGCAGTGGCGATGCGGAAGCTTCCGCACCATAAACATTCCCCCCTTTAATGTGACTCAATTGGTGTGACCCCAGTACTTTTCGTGAGACAATTTGTATAGTGACAATTTTTGTGACCAAATGGACAAACACAAATTTACACCCAGCCAGACTTGGGAATCGAACCCCCCCCCCCCTTCCCAAACCAAACCCGGCCGCTCAACCAACTGAGCCACGGGGGGTCGGCTTGACCGTAACTTTTCGTAAATCCGCCACTAGACCACTGTGACTTCCGTATCATGTAGGCTTTATTTATTTGTATACATTCAATGCACGGTTCAGTAACAATATTTTTTTCTATTAAAGCACGCAATTAATATAAACATTTACTTTATTCTAGAAAAATACTTTTCAGAGGTTGTGATCTTCGCATAAGTAATTTCCGGCGAAATTACGTTTCTTGTAGGCTACACATTTTTTCTAAGTTTTTTTGTAAACAGAATCCTTTTGACGTTATAAACTAATAATTTTACAAGGACATTTTTTCAACATTTACAAAAGTTTGTACAACTACGAAGAAGTGCCTTTTCATATTTTACAAAATAATTGACAGTGCAGGAACTGTCGGTATAGGTACAAAGAATTCCTTTGTAGTTTTTCAAAGTTTACCTTTGTAATTTCATAAACTAATGATTTTACAAAGAATATCTTCGTAATTTTACAAGGATTTGTAAAAGTACAAAGAAAATCCTTGTAAATTTTACAAAAATTTTTTGAGTGTAAATAACACTGAATTTATTTATCAAATAACTTTTGAGTAAATGACGTCCTATACATGAAATTATTTTGAAAAATAAAAAAATCTTGGGAGGTGCTAAGTTTCAAACCACTCTCAGATTGTCTCATACAGTTAGTTACTTGTTGTTGGTTACTATAACTGTGCTGATTGTCTCGTACACATCCTTCGTTTTTAATTAAAGTGGGTTTTCCCTCCTATTTTAATTGTTTTAATTATTATATTTTACTTTCTTTAGTGCAAAAATTTCCAGGGAGGTTTTTTTAGCACACTTGTATATGTTTTTCTCCTCCACCAGTAACATTTATCACAAAAGTAAATTGCTTTCCATTTTCTTTCGAACTTATATTATTTCCGTAACTTCTCCTTGCAACGAATATCACCTATGTTCTGGCAATAATACGTGCTTTCCTTTAAACTTTATTTTCAAACAAACCAGTGCCAAAATATAAAAAAAAATTCTCCCGAAATTGTTAAATGATTTTATTTGTATCATATTTAAGTGAAAGACAGTTTACTACAAACTTAGAGTACTCATAAGGCAAAAGGCTGAGAGTTATTTTAGACGATCGTGAGCAAAGTAAGCACGGATGGTACACATAAGACGATGCTATAACTCTACATATTTTTATTTAATTTTGCGACTTCATCTGCGTGCATAGCATAAGAATTTACTATTATTTTGAACTGTTGGTCATCAGTTTAAATTAATCACGTAATTAAACATCGTATGCATGCTTCGTAATACATTCAACTGCCACGGCATTTCCACCACACAAACATATGAGACCGTGTTGTGATTCACCCTTAGGTGTCTTACAAAACTTTTCGTTTGAAAATAAGGCTAACTGACACGTAACTAACATTACTTCCTGATTGGCTAATGACTTCCCGTTATATTGTCAGCTAGTGCTTGTTTCAATAGCATATCGCAAATTTTCCAGCCACCTCGTATGGCAAACGGCCAAGCTAAGAAATAATATCCTAGCCGGAGGAGTAAGGGACAAAGTGACTGCAGAAGAGAAACTATTACACACGTGTATTTTTAAGACTTTTCGTTGTCCCATGCTTTCCAATGCATGCATATGATGTTCTGTAGACATGCTTTTATGAAACATGCATACTTCCTGTCTTCCTACTTTATCCAAATACAAGTAACTATGAGTGGTTGTATTCCTTCATAACAGAGAACCAGGCCAACCCGGACAAGTTTTATAAATATTAAACAGTGGATACAATGCGATAGTCAGAACCTCTCCCTTCGACAATACGTAAGGATTCACGTTGCTACGTGTGAGGCGATACAGAGGCGTGTGATGCTATAGATAGAGTGTCTGCTTCATATCGACACTCGGGCCAGTTCGCTGACAAGATGCACGAACAGATAAGACCATGTTCCGCAAAGAAGCGTCGAAATTCATTAGACAAAAACATTACGATTTCATACTGTTTGCAAAATGACAAACCAATGTCACATTTGTGTCGTTTTTTGTTCTGTATGCTGGAGTCATAAGAATTTTTTAGTCCAAAATTTTTTTTGTGTAAGTTATTGTATGCGGAGGAACAATTTAGTTGCTTAAATTTGGTTTAAATTTTTACATGAAATCTTTATATAAATTTGTTCGTTACAGCTACTGTAAGGCTTTCAAGTTCGTGTTTATATATGGTTGGTGGAAATTAGGAGAATTTTGTGACTATATAATATATCCAACGACATTTATTAATTGTTTTCCGTACGGATATAGATATTTAAACATCCACAGATAAACATTATATTCTACGACATTAATAGTGAGTAATCAATTAAGTAAAGTTATTACGTTAAGTTTTGTACTCCAAGTTCTTGTGTTTGATGAAGTCTAAAAATGTGGCATTATTAGTAAGTATGTACTTGGTTGTCTAAAGTTATATTGTTAAAATTTGTTTGCGAGCTGCTATGTCCTTCGGTTAAACGTAAGAAGCAATTTAGTCTTAACTTCATCAATTAATTCAAAGACGATAAAATTTTAATACAGTATGTTAAACTATATAACAAATAAGGCGAATGTTTTTAAATCTGCCACGAACATTTAATGTGACAAATTTTATTGGCGGTTTTAATAATACGTAAGTGCAAAAAAATTGCTCATTTTCCAATTTTAAAAAAATTCATTGCCGTACTTTATTCGTCAGAATGTTGTTTTTGGAAAATTATTATAACTCAAACGTATACGTAAATTTTTATGTTTACATCACTATAATAGTAGAACTGTGATTGTGTTACGTCAGTTATTAAAAATTACGTTACTAGTTTATATTTAACGAGAAGGCAATCACAAACAGTGTGTTCAAGTGTAACAGTAGGCTATATGGTACAGATAAAAATAACGAGTCTTTAAGTAGCCATCCTCTTTACATGTAGCGCAATAGGACAAATTGGCTGAAACTAACAACAAGGGCACAGTAAGTGCTCGCTTTACAGCGGACAGTGTGTGTCGATGTTTGCGGGGTGGGTAGTAGAGAAGGGGGTAGGAGGTAGGAAGTGATAACGACGGACCTGTGGCCTCGAGGTCATCAGATCGTGCCAGGCGGGCTAGTGCCCCCCCCCCCCCCATTCCCGACGTCTAAATGGTGGGCGTACGTCGCTAGCCCCCGGGGGTTGCGGGACCTACCCTGTAATGGCACTACCATTACCGCCTCCGTGTACCACACCACACTGCCTCTCCGGCCGAGAAACAAGGTTAGGGGTCGCCCACACCGTGCTATAATCAGCATTTAAAGGACTGTATCTAACTTGCCACCCGCCGTTACCGTAATGTACATTTTCATATTCGCCTCGGCACGCATTAGAGCGTGTAGTGCCAGGCAGGGTAAGTGAATAGTCTGGCCATGGCTGTTTAGCGGTCAATTGTGCGCTTTCCTAACTCCCCATCTTCTGCTCCTACTTCCTGTTGTATATACGCCCTCTATTGCCGACATTATCGTATACCCGCACGTTAACGACATGCACAGGGCTAGCACCATCCCCCACCCCTTCCTGTACCACCAGAGAATCTGCAAGCGTGGCTGGACACAATTGGACGTCGTAGAAATCTTTCACACCGACCCGTGAAGTAACAACAAAGGGAGGATGGATAAAAAGACATTGCCCTTTCCCCCCTTCCCCCCCGGATCCATATTTGTTGGAAAAGACGCCGAAATTAGATAAGTTAAGGTATGGTAACTGGGCTTAAGAAGGCGTGGTACATAATTCAACGCTAAAAGCATTCATCTATAACTGTAGGTTTCTTGAAGCCAATTTGCGAAAGTTAAACAATAGCAATCCTAGACAGTAGTTTTAGCCAATGTTTTAAACAAAATAGTTTCTAGTGTTACGAACTTCTGAGGCTCAATCTCGGACGTCGGAACCTCGTGCATTTAACTGCGGCGCAAGAGATCACGCGTAACGTATTAGTAATTCTGGATGAATATTTACTCATAAAGTTGGCAATTACCATTATCTAGGATTGTCATTGAGTATTTTATCCATATTGGCTTCGAAAAAAGTGTAAAAATTAATTGATGTTTTCAGCGTTTGTTTATCTACCACGCACTCTGAACTTCTCGTCGACAGCGAGGTCATTAGAGAAGGCGATTTTCGGTGAAAAGAATTATGCAACATTTTGTGTCAATGCCTCACGTTCACATCTGCACGTCTGCTTCGTTGGCAGAGTGTATTTGTGTAGAGGCGTGGCTCATTTTACTGTGCCAATGAGAATACGATTACTGCGACACCACACGTCCGTGATTTGCGAGTAGATCCCCGAGACGTTGAGAGTTAAAAACAACCAATCACAGACCATGAAGCAGAGCTGCAGTTGTGCACCTGAGGCATTGAAACAAAATGTTGCATAATTCTATTCACCAAAAATCACTGGCTCTAAGCTAGACACAAGGACAGTAATTAGGAGAGGAGTTAGCCATGGCCTTTGTTAATGAACCATCCCAGCATTTGCCTGTAGCGATCTCGGGAAACCACGGAAAACAGAAATCAGGATGTCCGGAACCGGGGATCGAACCCGGGTCTTCCAGAAGACAAGTCCAACGTTTTACCTTTACGCCACCTCGCTCGGTTCAAAACTAGAGTACATAGAGAACCTTGGCAGTTGTTTTTCTAACATAATTAGTTAGAATTACGCAGTAAAATTTCACAGTGTTCAAAAATTGAGATACTCGTATCATTATTAATCAGTGTAACAAAAGAAATTATTTTAAAAACTATGAACATACACACTTTTAATAACTCTAAATGCTCCTCTAAAATTATAGTAGTGTTTTGTTGTCTCTGATCTTCACGTTACATATTTCTTAACAATATGCATGTACAACATGCATCAACATTACATATGTTTGTTTTAGCAGTAGTAATGCCACAAGTGAGGCCATACAGTTTTGTGTTTGTTTACCGCGGATATTCCACGGCGTGTAATTGAGCGAGATATACCCTACGTTACCATAACAGTACACTTCCCCACAGTATTTTTTTAGCCTAATTACCGAATGATGTAAATAGGTTCAGAAGATAGCTGTCGTGTCAGTGTGTATGTGAGCCCTGAGAACCAAACCATTAAAACCCGTTAACCGAATTTCGTCAAACTTAATTCACAGACTATAAGGTACATTATTGAGAACGTCATTAAACTCAATACGCATGTAATGCTTAAGGTTCTTATCTAGGTAGGCTGTGTTGGTGTATGTGAGGTACAAAATGGATGGAGCGTTAAAAGTGACGTCCGTCGGACAATGAATGCATTATCGCCTCGAGACACAAACCCAGCAACTGTAACGCAGAGATTTACTACTATAAATTTTCCTATGGGACTTTAAGCGGTGACCATTTTATTTTATTTTCGATACTTATGGTTCAAATTCCAGTGCTTATTTCTATTATTGTGTTTTTCGAATCCGGTTGGAATTTTCCTATATACGGCAGTTTAAAAAAGCTGTTCTCTGCCATTTTGACAGTCTTGAAAATAGTGTTTCCAATAAGCGATCCTAGTTTTAAAGCCAATAGAAACATTGTTTGAAATGTGTTTTATTTTCATAGATGTACCAACGTAATGCGCGTTGAGATGTTTCTTCCAAATGTGATTACTTGTAACTCGCTGGAATGCGTTTCAAGCGCAGGTAGATAGGGACCTTAAGAAGGTGACCTGACTTTTACGTGTTTTGTCCTTGCCGTTTCTATATTAACAAAATCTGAAGGTCAATTTTTCAAAATTTCATAAAAAATGGTACTTTGGAACTGACTTGATTTTTACATTTTTTAAAAATACTATCTTTAAATTTTCAAAACGGTGCCAATGAACATTTATCAATAATGATGAGCTATCGAAATATATTGTTTTCTTAACTTCATCTCACTTGGCAGCTTAACATTTATGGATTTCGTTCATACAATGTCTATATTTTCATAATGGCAGGCTTTTAAATGTGTATGAATATACTGGATATCTGAGGAACACTTTTTGAGAGATTCATCAAATTCGGTACGTACATAAATAGTACGTGTAAGTTGACGTGACTTTCGTATGTTTTTGTTAATGGCGTGTTCATATTCTTAGAATGATAGGAATTTCGATGTGCTTTGTTTATATAACTTACGTGAGGAACTATTTTTAAGAATTTAATCACACTTGCTAATCATAAGGTACTGAATAATGTCACTTAGTTTTAAGTTATTATTTTTTTAATTTCGAGTTTGTTTTTATAAGATGGCTGCCATGAGATAACTGAGAAACTATTTTAAATTTTTTTAAATTCTTTCAGCGTGATATTTCTAAAACTTTGTAAGAAAACCAGTTTGTATCTTAGAATCAATATTTTCCTGGGGAGAACCTCTGGAAGCACCGCTTATAACTAAGTCCTTGGTGCCAGTACAGATATTATTTCCCCCTCCCCTCTCTGTGAAAATAATCTAGGAATAATAAATATCGTATGATGAGTATACCTGAGTACCAAGGTATCACCCAGAATACAGACTTATTAGTGGCAGTTCTTAGTAGGTAATCTGCGTACCCAGGAGGATGATATTTGACGCCCTGCGAGGGACAAGCGACGGAACTACAGGGGCAGGGGAAACGGGGGATCCCCGAGAAAACCCACCGGCCAGAGATATCAAGTGGTATGATTCTCGCGTGCGAAAATCCGGGGACCGACCCCGCCAGGGATCGAACACGGATCATCTTGGTGGTAGGCGAGTGGTCTGACCACTCGGCCATAGCGGCTTCCAACAACCAAGACATCTTCCCCTGTATTAATGAAATGGGTTTGTTGAAAAAATACACAGGGTTATGGAATTATTTTCATTCCTTGGGGGTTACTTGGTAAGGTTATACTATACACAACACAATCAATTATGTTTACGTACAATTTGTTTAAAACCATTAATGTAAAACAAATATTAAATGTTTCAGGGCCTAAATGGCTAAGTATAGCTCGTTGAAGCTTTATTTCAGCTTGAGTTTAAATTTACAGCCACTGTATTAATAAGGATTTTTTTAATTTTCTACAAGGGGTGTGGGGGAGGTCAGGGTTAAAGGTTAGATATCCTACAAAAGCTTATACAATTTGAGTCGTATCCTAGTATTTTCTTGTCCATCAAAGATAATTACTTTTTTTCCATAAATGTGTAAAGAAATGTAAATAAGTGGTTTTATCAAACAGAAACTAACAGCGACCATGTATGTAAAGCTATGTAAGGGGTATGGAAATGTACGATGTCAAGCGTTTACTATCTAAAATTGTCCGCGGGAGATGTTTGCGGATGTTAAAATTATTTTCAAATGAAAACGCGAGTATTTTTGAAATTCGGTTATCATAGAGACCTAGACATAATCATATTAAAAATGATGGTTTTACTTTTACTCCCGACGCAAAGAGAGAGATGTTATAAGTTTGACGTGTCTATCTGTGTATCTGTCTGTGGCATCGTAGCTCCTAAACTAATGCACCGATTTTGATGTTGTTTTTTTTTTTTTGTTTGGAAGCTGACTTGATGGAGAGTGTTCTTAGCTACGATTCAAGAAAATCTGCTCAGCCGTTTGAAGATCATCAGCTCTTTTGTATTTTTTTTGTAGTGAATGTGAGCAATTCGGTCGGTTTTTTTTTATTTTTAATTTAAGTCTCGACTTATGTATTTATCTGTTATTTGGGTTTGTGTCGTCTTTATGGATACACTGACTGTATTTCTCTTTGGTATTGTATGTGGAATATAATTGTTGATATCTAGTACTGGTTTCTTTCTTAAATGAAAATTTTAGGTAGTTTTCTGCGACTCATCCACATTTAAATATAATATTAGAAATATGTTTTTTAAAATTGCCGCAGCACTTCACATTTTCTTTGCAAGAAAACTGTTGTACCAACAGAGCTAGTAAATAATGTCCATACAAGATGCGACGAGTATATTTGGCATATTTACGACTAGCTGTTGTCTCTTTGCGTATTCGCCCGCGTGTACTATAGAAAAGAGTAACTAACTTTTAATTACGTATTAATTGATGGTGTTACTATACTATCTGTATATCTTTAAAACAACAAATACAAAAAGCTTTATCCAGTCCACTTCACTGAGCGTACTTTAATTGCAGAACATATTTGTTTTTAATTCTTCTTTATTTATCTACAAAATAGTTGCCCATCTGCGGCCTTGCCCGCGTGAAATTATATAATGTACACAGTAACTCTGGATAAAATATGTGATGAAGGCATTTAACAGCTTGCGTACTCAATAACAGTGAACTATAAATTGTCTTAGCTCAGTATAAAGATCGCACGCAATATGCTCGTATGATATTATAGATATTCCCATCGCAAAGTCTTGCACGGGATACGAACCTGTAACCCCACCCCTCCTACACCAAAAACTTTATACAATACCTGCGTAAATGCTTAAAGGCAGGATGTGATAATTCTTTCGTATGTACAGGCTGCATTCCAAAGAGGTTATATTTTTGAGTAGGTTGGCAAAAAGAAACAACTGTTTAACTATTTCTCCATTATCATTGTCTTTTTTCGGAAGACTGTAACATTTTACTGCTTTTCACATCCTTAATTTTCGAATTTCGTAAAACCCTTAATTTGATTTGTAGATATTTACGTAAGCTTCATTCTTATCAAAAAATTATCTCGATATCGCAACGGGTATTAAGCGGTACAGATGATTATTTGAAAACACGTTTTATTTTTTTTTAACAGTTCTCAAGGACTAATTTCGAAAAATACTGGAACTACTTTTTAATATTTACGTAAGAACATTTATTTTAAAGCGAAAACCAGTTCAATATTTCCACTAGTTTAGGAGATAGGTGGGATTCATTAAAAATATGCTATATATTTTTAAGAGCTTTCAAGAACGAATTTCGAATAATTCTAAAAATACTTTTAGATATTTACTTGATCATCATTTTAAAGAAAAAATCACCTCACTATCTGAAATGGTTAAGGAGAAATCACGGATTAATGAAAAACACATTTTACGGCTTTTCACCCCCTTAATTTTCGAATTTTGCAAAATAGAACAATTTGCAAATATGTATTTGTTTGGGCAATACTTCCAAGGTAAAAAAAGACGATAGATTTTTCGGTCAATGAGATATCAGGGATTCCTTGAAAACATATTTCACCTCTTTTCACCTTCTTAACTATCGAATCTCGAAAAATCTATTCTTAGTGGGTGCCTACGGGGCAAGGGGAAGCTTCCTTCAACATTTCTTGGTTCTAGGTCCAACGGTTTGCACTGTGCGTTGATGAGTGAGTGAGTGAGTGTGTTAGTCAGGAAACTTAATTTTATATATTAAGATTAATAGAGAAGGTGGGAAATGGCGGGAATTTTCTCTGCCATTGTATTCTCCAAACAAACGTAGCTTCCTGCACCTTGTATAATGGAACGATGGTTATGTCGCACGGTTAAAATGTTTCGTGGTGCACAGGAATAATAATTGGCCCAGTCAAAAAAGGTTTCAACAGTAACGAAGGAAGAAAGGTGTCAAAAATTAATATTTTACGTTTAAACGTAGCGAACAAATCAAATTGCTCCGCGGTAAACTCTCATACCTAACGATAAGTACCTGAGATCACAAATGAAATCGTAGACAAACTGTGACATCCTATGAATTTATATGGCATTTACTGTAATAAAATATTTAATAAGAGCCTCTGTATGTCTACACAATAATTTTTTCAACGCATCTATAGTGAGGTTCTTTAACAGTCAAATACATTGTACCAACATCAGTAAACGTTTTCATACTTACGAGTTGGATATGACACACTACATTTATTGTGAATAGCTGAAAACTTCTTCTTTAGGTTTGGAATTTGTCAAGTTCACTTGTTACGTAAAGACACCAATATTGTTCTGCATAAGTTAGCACAACTTCGGAAGTGCAAGGAATTTGGCTCGGTAATGTCGTCATGCAGAACATCAGGAAAAACAGGCATAATAAAACCTCTCCACGTGCCTACTGTTCCTATACTTATTACGTTTAAACAGCACTTCCATTAAGCTGCATGCAGTTTTTACACCCTTACTGCCCTCCCGCCATGCACCGGGTCACTAACCTTACACCCCATTGGGCCGGACAAGCATGACGGTAACAACAGCCAGAGGGTGCTCGCCACAGCGCCTTTGGCGTTTTTTGCAGGCGATTACTGTCAGATTTTCCATGTAGGTATTTCAAAGTTGTAATGCGGCACACAGATTAGATTTTTCTTAACCTATGACCACAAAAGCACAGGATGACCGAGTCGTTGATGGGAGACAGCACACCAGAAGAACGCCTCGCCTTGGCACGTAGAGTCGAAGAGACAAGTGGTGAGTGATTAAGAATGTGTCTTATAGTTCCCGTGCTTTCCCAGCCCTGATAGCGCAAACTAGCCCCGGGAAGGCGGAACCATTTTGTCGTCGACGAAAATAGTTTAAGCTGAAATGTTTACGTAAAATTAAAACAATAAATAATTAAATCCACAAGATTTACAAGCGATACAAGTAGCATAACGTCGTATATGTTTGTGTGCAGAAGTGTATCCAGTGGGATATGTGTCACATGGGTCATCCCTCCCCCCCCCATGAAAAAAAACATAATTGTAATTTTATGCTGTAAACCAAATAATCTGTAAACTGAAATTATGTTATTGCAGCAGTGCCTTACATTTTGACAAGTCTTTCACGAGACAAATTTTCTCTCATTTTAAGTAGAAACATCATATCCTAGAGCCAGCACATTTACACAGTAACCCCCTCCCCCCTTTTACGCTTTAAAAAAAAAAAAAAACATAATTTATATTTCTATCCCTGTTCGTGTGTTTTGTAGGCGTCTTGCCAGCCGGAGTGTTGGTACTCCTGTCTAGGTTACTTTTTACTAACGTCGGTCACTCCCGCCACACTTTCTTTCTCGACCTTTTCGCAATTTAAGGAGGAGCGTAAATAATTTATATAGTTGGCGAGCTGGGTCCCGCGTCGAGCGTCTTCCAAACTTTACTGAGTGACGTCTGTCAAGACGAATGCGAGGACCCGACTTCTTGAAGTATGCAGTTGACAAGTCTTCTCTGGATGAAGTCAGTCGTGTTGTCAAACAATCACTTCTCTCAGGCCTCTTCTGCTGCTAAGAAGACAGTCGCATTTTCCTACGCAACTCACAGTCTGCAATATTTTAGTTGTATTTCTAAATATTTGTCATTTATATACGGTTCATGCTAACGTTTATGTACACTATATTTACACGCTGTAAATAATCAGCAGCGTTGATATTACAAAACGGTTCTGAAATATTATTTAAAGATAACTGCCACCGAACGTTATAAAAGCCCATCAGTTTGACTTACGTAGGCATGAAAATCACACCAACGTCGTGGACCGCTATACGAACTTATGGCAATGTGTGTGATAATTTAGGGTGGTGATTACTCAAAAACATTGTAGCGAAAAAGTAAAAAAAGTGTAAGCACAGTTACCGTAAAAACTTGTTTTAATAATATCCAATATTTAACTTAGTATTGCGTATATAATATTCACTTTACGGACTAACACTGACTGACTGACAGACAACGCACAGCCCAAACAGTTGGGTCTGGAAGCACGACATTTTTCACTGGAATTCTTCATAGGTCGTAGGTGAGCACTGAGAAAGGATTTTTCAAATTTCGAGAATTAAGGAGGTGAAAGCTGTGAAATGTGTTTGTAACGGATACCTGATATCTCATTAACCTAGAGAGCTATCGCTATTTTTTTTTTACTTCAAAATAATATGTAGATTTATGCAAATCGCCCAATGTCTTGATTTTTTGAAATTCGAAAACTGAGCGGGTGAAAAGACGTGAAATGTGTTTTCAATAAAGTCATGATTACTCTTCAACCAGTTCATATATGAAGGTGATTTTTTGTTTAGATTGACGCTTACGTAAGTATCTAGGATTTTTCTAAATTTATCCAAGAAGGCTGTTAAAAAATAAAACGTGTTTTCTAATATCCTCAGTGTATCTTAAACCAATCAAGTTATCGAGATGATTTTTGCTTGAGAAAGATGGTTGTATAGATATCTAAATAAAAATGCATACCAGGGTTTGTCGAAATTTGACCTTGGGAGCTTTTTACAAACATTAAATGTGTTTTCAATTAATCCTATGTGCCTCTTAAACCCGTGTAGATATTGAGATGATTTTTTTCTTACAAATTTAGCTTAGGCAAGTATCTGTCTAAAATTAAATGCAGGATTTTTTGGAATGCGTCAATAAAGAGTGTGAAAATTATTCAAATATACGGAAGTAACCAAAATTGGAATGACATGGAAAAAAAGCAGAATTTATTACTTTTTGCCCGCCTATTTGTTAACAAACCTCTTTGGGCTTAGGCCAATATAGGCATAAGAACTCGGACGATTGCTGCGTTGAAGTCTGTGGTGTGGAGGATATTGGGTTCTTATCTAGTGTAAGACATTACGACAGATATTACTACACGCATATATTTTAGGACGCTGGAAGATTATTTCCTTTTCTAGTTGAAGTATACAACAACGTCGTTAAATGTTAAAAGTACAGTGGACGCAGCCGTGACGGAACAGTTGAGTAACTTGACTACCCTGAACAGCTAAGATCGTGAGTTATTTAGGTATTGTTTGTAGACAAGGAAAGTTAACTTGTATGCATGTTTCACTTCCATGCTACCGTTGATGTCAGCGAACTCGACCTTTGACTGGCTAATGATGTCCGCCATTCCTATGTAAACATTACATATAAGTTGTGACCTGAAAAATTCGCGTTTTCATTTGGCCCCAAGCTATAATTCCAGCAACTATAAGATCGTTCCACCTACGCAATTGTCCCGTGACATATTTGACACTTCCTGGAAGTCGCTTAGCCAATAATACAGAAGCAACTAAATGCAGGCTCATATCACTGCGTCATCGAGCAACTAGTAAGCAGATAATGTCTGCTTGAATACACACATGTTCTTGGAAGCTAGCCTACGGGTCACTGAACCCGCGAATTTTTCCCGTCTCTACGTATAAGACGATGCACTTGATGCACTTTATTGACTTCACGCTGTGGCAAATACACTGCTTCAATATAAAACGGAAAACAACACAGTAATGAAAATATGATTTGCAAAATATGTTCCATAGCCTTATTTATCCTTATTAATATTATAAACATGAATGTAAGTTTGTTTGTTACATTTTCACGCCTTAACTACTCAACCTATCATCATGAAATTTTGAACACATATTGTCAGGGGTACAGAAAAGAAAATACCGTACCTTTTACCCCGAAAAAAATCTTGCCGCTAGAGGGCGATGCAGCGCATCAACTTCTGTACCGTTCAACCGATCATCATAATAATTGGTGTACATACCGTTCATCCGATTGCAATAAAACTTCGTTTTGCATGCACCCGCGAAAGTATCTGACGACGAAAATTTCCGAGAACAGGGTGAACGTTACCAAGGAACAGGTTGGATCAGAACGAGTGCCCCAAAGTAGAAAATTACTCGAACGAAGTCGCTAGTATTTTAATAACTTGCAGGTGTATCTGCTGCTCCGCAGTCGATATTGGCCGCGTGTGCGCGTGGGCGAAGATTTTCTCATTTCACTAGACTAATCAGAGCACGGTTATTCTGGAGACAAACATATGAGCCTCGCAGGTGGAACTAACAGCTGGAATCATCCTGCATCTGGTAATCATGAGCTGAAGTTATTTGAAATACAACTACAAGTAAACAACATTTGTGTGTGTTTAAAGGAATTATTATTTTCCCAGGTTTTAAGCTCAGAGTATCTTAACAGGCAGTGAAACAACTACAAAAATGTTTGTCGGGTGAGTGAGAGGCGACAGTAGTCTACATATTCGATGCGTTTCAGGAGTTATAGGCCGTGTCAGTGTTTCAGGCGCATGAATGCAACCCGCATTAACCCCAAATAAATCAAGGCTAATTTTACCTACTCTATAGCAATAACAGTATTACATATATCAACATTATCTTCACGTTTTATAAACGCCAGAGTCGTTCTTATTTTGCTGCGTTTGTCGAAGTCAAGTACAAAGAATGGTTGCTACAAATTTTACGAAACGTTTTTAGTATCACGTTGCTAATGTAACCACTTGTTATATAACGGCCGTGTCTTTGATAAAGCCCGACGATAACGTTGATATTTGTAATACTGTTATTGCTATAGAGTACGTAAAATTGGCATTGATTTATATGGGGTAAATGGGGGTTGCATATATGCGCCTGAAACACTGACACGGCCTCTTAAGTAGTTATTTTAGGGCCTAACTTGTCGACAGCGACGTTATTAGAGAAGAAACTAGCGTCACGGGCAACACTCGGTCAGTTATCGGCCAAGCTCTGTCTTCAGGACCATCCCAGAATTATGTCGGTACACGTTTGTCATTTGTGTATGACTAAATGCAGCGTCGTTAAGGCCTCGCTCTTCAGTTTTTCAGTGGTTTCGAAAATATTTTTAATGCAAATTAATACACATATAAAAATTGATTCTTATAGATTTAACACTTATATGTCATCGTTTTTACCTTAGTTTTTCTGTTGCAATACACAAAACGGATTTTTAATTTTTGTCCCCGAAATAGCACATGTTTTGTTGTCAAAATAAGGCAAAATGGAGCAAAATAATTTTTTTTGCTAGCAAACGGTATAGTGTTTTAAAAAACGGTCTGACAATATTGTGTATCGTATAACTGTACACAGTCTCAATATTTTTCCAAAGCATTTGGTTAAAAAAATATTTGAATTATTTGCAATAGTTTGAAATAAATGAAAGATCATGACCTTAATAGTGATTTAGAAAAACAGCAGAATTCTGCACCAGGAACGTAGCACTGGTCTTCCGGAATGCTGCTACTTAGGCTGTTGTTGCACGGTGTGTTCCTGGCTGAAGATGTCCTGCGGGCACGAACCCTCGTATAAAGAAATAGCTTGCTCCACGTAAGAGATAACGTTATGTCCTGCCCGAGGTAACTGCGGTATATATGTGTGTGTCAAGAAACCGTCGTGATATATCAGACGTAGTAATTATCAACTGTCTCCAGTCACGCTAGCTTCACGGATGAGGTCGGAGCTGATTATTTCGTATATTATGTTTTATCTGGGGCTGCAAAGTTGGAGAGCAATAGTTCCAAATAGCCAGTTTGAAAAATATTTTCACGTTTTTGTTTTGTATAGTACCATTTATGTTTGATATTAGACAAAAAATGTCTCATTTGTCACTGTCCAAAGTTATAGACCGAAATAATTGCTAGATTAGAAAAATTAATAAATGCACTTACAGATAACAATTTTTATTCAGGCTAATATATTTAAAAATAAAAATATCACGCTGAGTTACATGCTGCGAAACTTTCATGGCGGAGCAGCACTAAGATTTTTTCCCACAAGCAGAATTTTTCTATACTATATTCCTAGTGATACTTATTCTTAGTATTTAAACCACATATATTTCTCAGTTATATATTTAAAAACGTAACTAATAGTTTCCGTTATTAATTCTTAACCAAATATATATTTTACAGACTATAATATCACTCTATACCATAACTGACTCTAAGACACATGCTACTCTGAGCTAAGCTGCCTTAAGCTGCTTAGAACACACATCATATAATTTACAACTTTCAACTAAGGTATAGCTATAAAATAGTTGTCTTTGTGGTTAACAACAACAAAATTGTACTCTATGTGCGGGATGCCTGTGCGACGTCCACCTATGTAATGTCCACACACAGGCATACCGTCACATTTATATATTTATATGTTTCACGATCTCATCTGGAGCGTTCTTCGACATACACGTTACATCGAAGAAAAACTAAGTATTTTTACAACCCCTCTTGGTTTATATATTTTCCGGCCTTGTGGCTAGACGCTGCAGGTAAGAGAAGGGGCTGCGGTGGCTGAATGGTTAGACCATTCGCCTCCCACCAAGGCGATCCGGGTTCGATTCCCGGCGGGGTTGGTCCCCGGATTATCGCATGTGGGAATCGTGCCGGACGATGCCGTCCGTCGGCGTTTTTCTCGGGGATCTCCCATTTCCCTTGCACTCTCATTCCGGCGCTGCTCCATACTCATATCGTGTCACCCTTCACCAGTGCTAAAGATCTCGATGTTAAGCGCTGACCACAATCTCTCACTCACGTAGGCCGGAAGGACTGTTAATCGAGGAATATGAAGAGTCACATAAGATGGCTCCCAGAAGTACACAGTATAGGGCTTACCCCAATCTCGAACCCGGAACACATCACCGTCGGACACAAAGACGAAGTTGTCCATGAGCTCGTCGACTGCCCTGATGTCCGGATTCACAGCTCCGTCAACATGCCTCGTATTGTTCGTGCTTCTCATTGGTTATGACTTCATTTCTGGGCTGGGCTTTCATGAACAAGTATTGCACTCTGGGGGAACTTGGTCGTATCAGCCCCGCTCACATGTTGTCCGCATTGTTGCATAATATCGACGTTTGTCGTTACGTTTGTCGCCATGTGGAGAATGCTGCTGGTATAGGTTATTCGGGATAAACTGATCACTAAAAACTTAACCTTTGAAAAATATCACTAGCTGTTACTGCATACATTTAACATTTACTATAGTTGCCTTACTTCTAGTATGGTTGGCAGCGAAAGTACGCAATGTAGTTCCATGTATTGTCCTATTTAAATACAACAATACAGTATCTCAACTGAAATTGACTATTGCATTTTATACCATTAGTAATATTTTTAATAAACTGTATCATCAATTCATACTGACTGCACACTTCATATTGTGTGCGCAAACATTAAGTGACGTGTCTAGAGATGTTAGACATGTCCCGTAGTTAGCCGTTACGCGCGGAATGATACGAGTTGGCTGAAAATAGAACTTTAGCAGGGATTTGTTTAGTGCTCACTTTACCCAGAACAACCTATAAACACATTTACTAAGTGCCCAGCTGGCATGGTTCCTTGTTCTTTTCTGCACGCCGGGCTTAGCAACGTATGCCGCAGGCGGCTCGTATCACTACGCTGTTTCTTCTAAGTATTTTATTACGAGATTTTTTATGAGACTTTAAACAAATGACCGTATTTTATGAAAGCCAGGTCGTGTAAACACACAAATAGCTTCTATATTTCTGTCTGCAAATGAAGTTGGTTTTTCTCCAGTCTAAAATTTCTGTTATTAGCCAATGTTGAGCCTTTGTTACATTTTGCAAGAAGCGCGTTGTATTTTAAGAACATTGAAACCCAGTTTTTGCTAATTGTTAGTTAATAATCATGTTAGTAAAACGACGTTGAGCATTTTCACAGATCATTAATATTAGTACAACATCTTGTAAATGTCAGGTGAAGACATGTAAGTTTTAATCATGTAGCAGTTTTTCTGGTCAGTTGGTCGTCAGAGTAATATAACTGAAGGCAGTTACGTGTAAGGTCTTGACTACCTGTTAATACTGACAAGTACGCGACATACACAGACTGTATGTCACCTACGAGTCGTCACGTGCATTTAGGCTGGAACTTTTGCGTGTATTGTCATTCTGTCTTCTGCTTTGTTTGGATACACTGTTAAAAATTTCCGTAAATTCACGCAAATATTTACAGAAAAGTACTGTAATTTTACGGAAGTGGCTTCCGTAATATTATGTTTACATAAATGTGTCCGTATTGCCAGTTTACGGACGTTTGACCGTAACTTTCCATAAATTCATGAAAATATGTTTCTACAAATTTAGAGCATATTTTACTGCGTTTATTAAAAAAGTGGTATTAATAATCACTATGAATCCTGGATGTCAAATACAAAAGTTGTCTCTTATAAAGTTGATATCTTACCACTGCATGGAACTCATAACTTGTCACTGTGGTTTAATGGTTAGAGCTTCTGCCTGGAAATTATAAGGTCGTGGGTTCGTATCCCGAATCACAGCAACTTCGAAAAAATTTTTCGGGTTACTAAATAGTGTGTCAGAATCTCGATAACACATAGCTGATAAGAAAATGTAGTATTTCTAGAAAATGGAGTGCTAGTAGATTACAGAAACTAATTTTTTTTTGCGGAAAACGGATTGTCCGTTATTTTACGGAGGGTTCCGTTATCAAGAAAAACTGAGTGTCCGTTACTTTACGAAGATTTCTGTATAATTTTTTTGCCAGTACTTTTCCGTAATTTCACGGAATTTTTTCTAACAGTGAGCGTCTGCCCATAGAAAACGTATCGTCAGCTTCATAATGTGACGTCGCGAGTAGTGGCGAAACGCCATTTTGTTGGTCGTTGTAAGTTAATCGTTTAGAAGATTTAATTTTATTTCAGCAATCAATAGTGTGGTTTGACATTACCCTGGTAACAAATACAACCATTTTTCAGTTGGCCAACTGTTGGCAGAAGCGGCAAACTGTCGCTAGTATGATCGTATAATTTTGCTGTAATGGATATCAATCAGGCCATGTCAGTAAATATTTTTGTAGTTATACTAAAATAATTTTAATGTGGGCAACTTTGTTTAAAAGACTGTCATATTTCAGTATACGGTACACAAACATACTTAGCAAACTAACCCACAAGCATCTGAGTGTAATAATAATAATAATTCTTGTGGTGCACTTGTGGTTAATGTGTGGGTGACTTCATTATGCGTCATATATGCCACATGTGACCACGGGTGCATTCCGAATGTTTACTGTCTGTGGGCTGCTTATCACGATCAGATTTGCACAAGCGGGCCAGTTTATGTTTGCTATTTGGGTAATACGTATCGAGCTGTATTTCGCGAATATTAATTAAATTTAAAAAAAGTCAATCAAAGTATGTTTACATCTTTCCAAGTAGCGACTAATGAACGCAAATGCTCCAGACGACTCACGTGGTACATCCGGTACGTGTGTGTGGCGCCGATATATATGTGGACACTGCTCCACGGCAATGACGTCCAGGGATCGCATTCCTGGCACAGCGGGTCGTGTTTTAATAACTTCCCTTCAATGCGGCGCTGCAGATTCAATCATCCTACGATACGAAGTAATCGATTACACCAAATGAGACATGGGGTGGGAGTTTGTACCACCCACCTTGCACCCCCTCCCCCTCGTAGTTCCTGATCCGTCCCCTGGAGCACGCACGATTGCGGCCTGGGATTTATTTTGTTAATGAAAGAAGCGCGTATGGCAGGGGCCGTCAATTCCGGAGTTGATTTAGCCGTCCAACTGGCCGTGTGGCGAGATCAGCATACTGTATATTGTTTATATCCTGGGGTGTGCTATACTCGTTGTGTAGGACGAATCGTTAAACTTGTTCCTAACAATATACACATCTTTATCGTGTACCACGCAGTACAAACTATAATTGTCAATAAGTACAGGGTATTAAGTTATAATTAATGAAACGGCTTATATTTTATTAATACTCACACCTAGCTAAATGTGGTTTGGACCCTTCACGTTTCTTTGCCTATTGAAGTCTGTCCGACCTAATTGGGAATACTTGTGCAATGTGTATGTAGACTTGTATGATATGTGATATCAGTAGGGACCTGAAAAATTCGTGTTTTATTTAGGCACACACTAAAATTCCATCAAATATATGTTTGCACCCCTGTTTTTTCGTGAAAAGAATTTTTCCCCACTTTGTTTCGGTGTCTTACGTGCACATCTGCAGTTCTGCTTCGTGGTCAGTGATTGGATATTTCAACTCTCACGAGTTTCGGGATTCTACCGGCAAATCACAGACGTGTGGTGTTGCAGGAACGTTATTGTAATTAGCTCAGTCAAATGGGATACGGCTCTCGTCACATAGACACGCTTCCAGTAACCATGAAACATAATTACAGATGTGTACGTAAGGTACTGAAACAAAGTGGGGCAAAATTCTTTTCGAGTTCGAGCCCCTTTCACTATTGACAGGTTACATGTTTGACATATCCTGGAAGTCGCTGAGCCAATAATAACAATGTAAGTAAACGTAGGCCCACATCACTGTGTCAGCGAGCAGCTAATGAACAGCTGTTGTTTCCTTAACACATATATTCTTGGAGGCTAGCCTACATGTCAGTTAACCAGCGAATTCTTTCCGTCTGTAGATATCAGTTGACGTGGTATACCCAGCAGGACGGCGAGCAAACCTTCCGTACTGGAGTGACGTGGCTCAATGTGGTTGTTTCTTAGTGGTGACTGACATACTTAATGTGAGGTAGTGTGTACGTGCTGTGAAGTCTAGCCTGAATGTTGCTTGCTCGTAAGTCGCCGCAACGCCTTACATTTCCTTCTATTGGTTCATGCTGCATGCATCAAGTACGTACATTAGTGTGCAAGAAGCAGCATGATCTTCAACAATCCGTGACATGACGTCATATTTAGAGGCAATGATTTTTGGTGAAAAGAACTATGCAACATTTTGTTACAGTGCCTCGCGTGCACATCTGCAGTTCTGCTTCATGGTCAGTGATTGGCTGTTTTTAACTCTCAACATATATGTAGAGACATGCAAAATTCGCGTTATTTTCTGACAGCTGACTAGACTCCAAGTGACTATAGGCTAATTCGACGTCTCCCGCTGGCCGATATTGTCGTGACTTGCCGCGGAGAATGCTTACACGGTAGAGAGGCCAATATCTGTAAAGACGTAACTCACGCCAATGACAACACATAAAATTTCGTAACCAATTAAATAGCATATTATGCTCTGTTATGTATAGGAAAGTGAAGTTTAGTCTGCTACCAAATGATAACACGAATTTTGCATGTCTCTACATATATGGTATCTACCCGCAAATCGCATACGTGTGCGGTGTCGCAGTGACGTTATTGTCATTGGCACAGTCAAATGAGTGACGCCTCTACACGAATGCTCACTGCCAATAACTACGTACCAGAGCTGCAGATGTGAACGTGTGATATTGAAACAAAATGTTGCATAGTTCTTTTTACAAAAAATCATTTCCTCTAGACATATTACTAGGGACGATCAAATCCACCAGCAATACTTCAAAACAATTTGTCACTTGTCTCGTTTCTGGTATTCGTTCTAAATTGTGCGCCTGCTGACCAGGATGTTGGTCAATTTTACTGTCGACTCGTGTTATTGGCTGAAGTCGCGTGTGCGCCCCAGCAACTGTTGACCAATTACTCAAGTCATAACACCGATCAATAACTCGTAGAGTTTTGCTCTCCACCATAATTAGAACTTGCTGGTTCGCAACGCGCTGTGTTTCAATGAGACAGTATCAGAGCATTTTTTTCTCGACGCATAAAATTTATATTCGTGCTTATACTATACTTAGAGGACTACTATTCGGCACATCGTTGTCGAAACTAGGGACTCAAGATTTTAAATATATATATATAATTTTTTTTCACCAGCTTCCTAATGAGTACACCTGCAGTTCTAGCCCGTAATTGGCTGTTCGAACTCCCACGAGTCTTTCTGCTCAGCAAATTACAGACATGTGTTTCAGTAACCTTATTCTGATTGGCACAGTCCAACGAGTGACGTCTCTGCACGAAGATATGCAACCAATAACAATTAATGGTAATGTGTATGAAAAACAAAACAGAAAAGGCAGATTTTATTTACAAGTTCATATAAACTGTTACAGTACGTTTAATGAGATGCTGCGACGTGACGTTTTAGTTTGTTTTAAATTCTGTATTGGTGGTACTGTTTGCACTTTCACTTGCAGACACATGCTTCAGTTTTGGTATTGGTGTGTGTATATACGTGCGTACATACACATACTTCTCGTGCTTCTGTTTGAAAACAAAACCCAGTAAATTCACCAACTACATAGCATGCATGTGTCGTGATATTAACAATAATGGCACGTTTTTTAACGTTCAGTTTACTATTCTTATAATGTCATAAATGGTTCTTGGGAAACTATCTACCAAGGAAATTTGTTTGTAAATAACAGTAAACCAGGAGAAATATTCTATATTATAATGCAATATATAAATATAATCTCGTATGTAATACTAGTTGGAAAGCAGATTCAGTGAACAACGATAAAATATTACCTTTCTTAAGACTAAAGTGTACAACATAAAGGACGTATGGAAGGGTTATAGACATTACAGAATAAATGATAAAATTGTGATCTGAATTAAGGCCATGTCCGGTAGTTTTTTTCACGTTGGTGCAAAAAACTCAAAAAGTTTTCAACCAAATGGGTTGGAAAAAATTGAGAGCGTGTGAAGTCATACTATGCACAATTATACGTAGGCTTTAAAAAAAATGAGTTGTTTGCCAGTAAAAAAAAATATTTTGTGCCATTTTGGCTCATTTTCATGCTAAAATATGTGATACTTTGGGTGCAAGAATCTAAAAATCCATTATGTTCATTGCAACGGAAAAATTCAGATAGAAACTTTGATGTATTAGTGACAAAATAATGTAGCGATTTTGTGATAGAGATATTAGTTCATTTTGGAAAAATTATTTTCGAAATCACTGCAAAACTACCAGGCATGGGCTTAATGGAAAGTTACTGAGCTGATCGCAAGAACCAAACAAGAAACAACCTTAAAAAAAGTGATCGTGAATGACTCAAGTTGTCCAAGGGGGGTCAGTAAATTCAGTAGAAGTGATCAGTAGAGACCCCGCGGGTTCAACGACCTGCTGGCTACTGCACAGTCCTGTGTACACACTGTCTTCAGCTACTTGTTGATTGGCTAGTACTCCAGTGAGTGGCCAGTGTGTAAACATAACAAAGCAGCCTGGGAGCCAGGGCAACAGGTCTACTGTTGGTATCGCAGTCCTCAAGGATGAGTGTCAGTAACCGAAACCAAGTCACTAGGGACTGGAAAATTTCGCGTATTAAATGACCTGCATGATAGAATCAACTATCCTATGCATACTCAAGCCCCGAATATTTGTCCACTAGCTGCTACTTAGTGGGACAACAGACAATGAACGAATATACGGGGCTTGAGTATGCATAGTATAATGGATTCTAGCCTGCAGGTCATTGAATTCGCGAAATTTTCCAGCCCCTTCAAATCACAAAGTAATTAACGTGTACAGGAGTTTCAAATCTAACGTCTTCTCAAACGAATTCGCGAAATTTTCCAGCCCCTTCAAATCACGAAGTAATTAACGTGTACAGGAGTTTCAAATCTAACGTCTTCTCAAATGAATTCGCGAAATTTCCGTGTATCTAGTTATCAGGGAGGGAGCCTATGCAAGAATATACAGTTCGAGTGTTCGTGTATACGAGCTATTTCGAATGGTCAGATTCGCATACGAACTGGCCTATTTGAAAACAGGAATTCCCCACTGTCTTGAACTCGTGTACGTAGAGACACTGGTAAATCGCGGGAAAAGTTGATTGTTTGCTAGGCTCCAACATACTATGTATAACACTGAAGGTTTTTCACTTATATTGGCTATCGTTTATATGAAGCACCGTGTCCCTCTTCAACAGACCCAATTAGAACTGAATAGTAGAAACACAGAACGTATGTGATTTGCCAGAAAACGGTTTGCACGTGTCACGATTGAGATACTACAGTTTATTGGAGACTATGTTAAATATTTTCGCGATTTTCCAGTGTCTCTACGTGTACGTAATAGTGCACGAAGTGAGTACCGTTGGTCGACAATATGGCGGCTATTCGAATGTACATCTCGACTGCCAATACATGAATTTGTGTGACAACTAGAGCATTCAAATTGTTAGCATGCTAGAAGAATCTTAATATTAGCATAAACAATCTCAGTGTGACTAACTCGATCAAACACAAAAGGACATAGGGTAGTGATTTAAAAAACGGAATTTGCACATTTTATACAGTAAATAACATATTATCATAGAACATTTTACGTGAAATCCATATCGCTATAGTAGTGTGAATGTTTGCTGACAAAGATTTTCGGGTTCGAAACTCCTCACTGGTGAATTATTTTTTTATTTCAATAAACGTTAATAACTTCACGTTATAATAGGAACTCTGTGAAATATTAATTTATTTTACGTAACTTTGTGTTTTAGACTCAGTGACACTAATTTTTATTTTCCGTTTGTAGAGATGGAACAACTGATGTTGCAGGTGTAGACGCGCGTAAATTACTGTTTAAATTAGTCATCTTTACATCTCACAAAGAGTTACTTATTCGTGTTAGATGGGTTAAATAAAAAACACAACAAACTTTTAGAGTAAGGCTAACGAAACGAAGTCTGTAAGAAACTAAAGCCAACGTTATACGGTTTTAACCAACAGTAATGTAGTTGATATCGCGTAATTAATTTGTACCAGTCTAGTTATTTTCGAACAAATTATGTTAAATTTTATGATAGAGGCCAAATACCTACTGTTAACATGTAGAACTTTATTTTGTTCATGTATTTTACTCAAATAAAATGAACCGCCCTAATTATTTTTTTTACCAGTTGTCATAATTATAAAATAGGCTATTACAAGACCTTGTTTTTCTGGTTTGTATATAATGAGTAGAGATGATGGTTTATCGCGGGAAAACTTGACTATTTGCTAGGCTTCAACGTACGTTCAGCTTAGCAAAATATTACTGGCTTTTCCTTGTACGTGGAGCTACTACCCTATTTGACCTAGGCAATAAGAATACTGCTATTATAATATTTGATGCATGTTATTGGTCTGTAGACAGCTACGTTGTGTCAGTGATTTCAAGGCTATGTTGGCACAAAACATTTTCGCGATATACCATCATCTCTAATAATGAGCAAAGAAAATAGAAAGTAACAAAGATATCTAATACTACATAGTTTTCAAAAACATTGTTGATTGTTGCACTTTATGTGATTCGACAGCGATTGTTTAAATTTTATTTTACACTATTACAACTGTTCACAGACGAATAACCAAACGTTTATGGATACACTTAATAAAAAACCTCGGTGTGTAGATACAACAATGGAACGTAGCGCAAGGTTAAACTTTTCCTCTAATTATAATGTTTTTATTATTTATAATGCTGTCTATATTTTAGTGCATTTCGTTAATAATTTACTGCGATATTTGGAAAGGCACAAATCTGTATACTTACAGTCCATCACAAAAAATTTGCGACTCATAACATTCAATGTTAACGGCATTAATTAAAACTTATACTATATTAATTTACAAACAGCGAGTTCAAAATTAATAAATACGGTATAATGTAGTCGTTAAGTACGTATAACAAATTTCGTAAAATAAACATATTGCCTCAAGAGAGCTGAATCACATTTTCAACACATAACTTAATTAGTAGCAAATTTTAATTTAAACATTATCGAGAACTTAAAAATAAATTAATTTAATTGTTAAAAACTTGCGCCATGGCTTCTGATTTTTTCGGGCTTATCGCATGCGAAATCCTGCCACCACTCGAGTGCATTTTGGTATACGAATTTCGTGTACGAGGACGCCCGACGTGTTTAAGTAACAGCGCATTTCGAACGTCAGGCGGGCGGTTCGCATACGAACAAAAACTCGAGCACAAACCCCCAGGTAAGTCCTGGTCTGATATTTTAGAACAGTTGAAACAAACAAAAAAACAGCATGTGTTGTATTGCCATGCACATCTTGAATAATACGCATATTCTCTTCCCGTGAAGCACAACATATACTTGCAGTGCTTCGTAGTATGTTATTTGCATGAGAATCTTAGTGGCGGTCATAAATCGTTAATGGCGGAATGTATAGCGTAAAGTCGAAATAAAGTATCTTACTGTTTTACGGATCAGGTTTTGTATACACAGATGTCCAAAATTGTGTTACTAATAGATGTCCCTCGTTAAAAAAACTGCGAATAATAGTACGAAGTGTGTGTTCTTTCAATAATATTAAAAGAATTGGTAAGGTAAGAGGGCTTTACGTCTCGTTGACAGCGAGGTCACTATAGACGGTCACACACATCTTAGTACAATGACAGGAGCTGGAAGAGGAGTCGGCCATGAACTTTGTTAAGGAAGCAACCCAGCATTCACCTGGAGCGATATGTGAAAAAAATGTAAAATCGGAATCAGGATGGCCTGAGCCGGGGATCGAACCCGGGTCCTCCGGAAAGCTAAACCAACGTGTTGCCGCTATGCCGCCTCGCTTTTTTTTTTAATATATTTTTTTTAAGAAAATGGTTGGTGCAGCGGTGATGCGGAATCTTCCACATCAACACTGCACCAACCATTCCCCCCTTTAGGTTTGACATATTTCGAGTGACCCCAGCAATTTTCGTTTGACAATTTGTATGGTGACAAGGTTTGAGACCCAATGGACAAACACAAATTAACACCCAGCCTGACCTGGGAATCGAACCCAGAACCCCTCGCACCAAAGTCGGCCGCTAAACCAACTGAGCCACGGGGGGTCGGCTCGCTCGGTTAAGGCCACGATCTTTATTTCAAACAACTGCAAATAACTCAAATACTTTTAAACCAAATTCTTTGAAGAAATTTGAGATTGTGTACAGTCTTAAGATACACAATTTTGCCAAAGCGTGTTTTTTTTTAATATTGTGACGTTTGCTAGCCAAAAAATATTTTGCTTCGTTTTGGCTTATTTTGACAACAAAAAATATGTGCTATTTCAGGAGAAAAATCTAAAAATCTGTTTGGTGTATTGCAACAGAAAAATCCTGATTCAAACTATGATATATAACTGTTAAAATTTCCAGAATTAATTTTGATATATGTACTAATTTGCGTTAAAAAAATTATTTTCGAAGCCTCTGCTAAACTAAAAAGTGAGGCCTTAAAGGTGTTGGAAAAGGGTAAGTATATTTGCGTCGAAAATGAAACTACGCGGTGCACGCTGAAAAAACCTTTCTTGCGCTGGATGCAAGCACAAGAAGAAATGGACGTAGACTGTGCACCTAAAGACATGCCTTTTACGTTGCACGTTTTGAACAAAAACGCTCTCCAAAAGTTCAATGTTTACCCGTAGTGTAAAAATGATGCTTTGGGCCAGTAAGTTTGTAAGGAATTGATTTTAACTCATTGTATTTCCAAGATATCAGAAATAATACTCAATGTATGTGGCGTTCTGAACATAAGTTCTACACTGAAAATAGAGTATAGTTGCAGGTACCATACTTGTGTTAAAATAGGGACAACAGAACAGTTTGGTTGTTGGTACTACTATGGACAGTTCCTTCAACAATCTGTTCTGTAGAAGTTATCATCTGGTTTGTAAAAGCAACAAGGCTCTTTGTTTCTCCTACAAAACAGATTGTTGAAGGAACTGTCCACATTAGTACCAACAACCAAACTGTTTTGTTGTGTCTATTTCAACAGAAGTATGGTGCTTATAACTGCACTCTTTTTCCGTGATATAGCTGAAATTATTCATTAAATGATGATTAAATGGATGTTGTGTTTTCTCCACAAAGACTAAGCAGTGAAACTTGAACATACTTTTACAAGGGGAGTTTTAAATAAATATGTATATATATATATATATATATATATATATATTTGTATATTGTATATTTTTCAGTTGAAACGTAATTGTATGTCTGCTTATAATTAAGTGTAAATGGCATAGAGTGAGCGCGGTCGTAGCGTGGGAGCGCGCAGATATTAGGTCGACACATGTTCACTAACCTCTATTCTCCTCACCTCTATGCACACTACACTCAACTGTAGTCTGTTATCCTAGTTGAGTCATCTTAAAACTCTTGTTAAGCCATTGCAGAACTTGTAGTTTGTACCTTTAACCGACTACATCGATACGGACATGACATTATTGCGGATACATTTCAGCACTAGGCAATTTCCAAATTCATATACATATCGGTTCATATTGAGTTTGAATCGTGTTGTGTGTCAGACAAGCATACAGGTTAAACAAACCTGTGGTGGGATCTAACCTGAAGGTCGGCGAAACCGTGAATGGTTCCTGTACTTACTCGATATCTGTACTGAAATACTTTAATTATGTTTGACGTGTTGACGCTGAAAGACGCGTTATTACTGGAGTCGTGTATATATTGTGAATAAACCTCAGGCGGCAGCAGCGGTGAACCAGGTCCACGAGTGACACGGGCGAGCCTTGTGGGGATATGGAACAGTTTTTATGACAGAGGATATAGCCGTTATCCCACACGGCCGCTGTCGTCAATCATCGTGATAGCTTCCCTGCGGCTAGCGCCACGACAGCTCAGCGCTGCTACCAACACTATAGGCCGTTCACGATAAAGCGAGCGCTGCATAACATTTTCTTTCAGCGATTTTGCGGCCATCTGTACTATTTTCATTGTGAAAACTTCCAGGTAACTAAAAACCATTGAAAACGTTTGAACACTCTTAAAAGTATATATCGGTCCAATAAAGCATATATTTAATTAATTAAGAGTTCTGCTTAGTGCACAGTTTATAGCAACATTTCACAACCTGCAACTTTATCAAAAACTATTTAGACTGTTTTCAAATAACATAAAAACGTTTTGCTGAATTGACAGTGGATATCATTGTGAATTAGACACACTATTATAGTTTCTATCTGTACACTCAAGAGATTATGTCATTATTTGATTGGCTACCGCTCCTATCTGAAGCCAGTCAGCACTGAGTCATAATATCACGGAGCACCTCAACTACAGTTATTGGCTCGCAGTCATCTGTGGCTCTTATTGTGTCCACCAATCACACAGTATATAGGTACGTACAACTGTTTGCTATCAAGCCTGGCGGTAACAATGTGCTCTTGAATACAATCACATTACTAAAAGCACGAGTATTTCGCGTGTTGATTGTAGGTCAGATTGAACGCCAAAAACCTGTATATCACTGTAACTTCCATGATTAGATGACAGCTGTTTTGACATACCTTTGGAGGCTGCAAGCCAGTAGTAAATAATAAAATAATTCGTGGAGTTACCCACTTATTCGGTAAGGAGCCAACGGATATTCGACTTTGGCCAGTGTGTGTATAGGACTGAGAAGTCTAGGCTGCTACCAGATTAATACGCGATATACTCGTGCCTCGACACATTACTAGGGGCCGGAATATTTCGCGGATTCAATGACCTGCATGTTAGAATCCATTATCCTATGTATGTTCAAGTCCTGGCTATTTGTCCACTAGCTGCTACTAACTGGAACAACACGCAATGAACGAAAAGACGGGGCTTGAATATGCATACGATATTTGAGTCTAGCGTACCGGTCATTGAATCAGCGAAATTTTCCTGCCCCTACACATTACACTTCTACAACTCCACCTAGATATTAATTTTTAACAGCTAAATAACGAAGTATAGTTGTAAAAGAACATTGGAGTTCTCGGCTCACCTATAATAACCCCATTGACTCAAGCACGAGGTGATTGCTACATACGTTGAACGGCCTGCGACAAAGCGCCACATCCAGTCTCCACAGATACTCTCAAGTGCATCACAGACACGAGTGGTAAACGTAGCTATACAGGATGTTTTCAAAAACAAACGCCTAATAAGCACACCGCACCAATCCTGGGATAAATTGCACATGAAAATGTTAGTGGCAAAATGTTGTACGATGCTATTTTATATGCACAATGTAGCAACATAGCACTGCAGTTAGTCCCATCTTGCTCTCTACGGATATACTTTTCTAATTATTACGGTTCTGGCCTGCATATTATTGGTGCAGGTTCAAATCCCGAGCAGACAAAACATGATTCTACTTTTACTTGACGTAACATATATAAAATACCACCAAGACTTGGATCAAAAGAGGCAACTTTCTCCGTAAAGTGTTGCCACATTGTTGTCCAACAACATTTTGTCGCTTACATTTTCGTCTCCAATTTAAAATGCCCAGGATTCGCGTGGTGCACTTGCGTCAGTTTACATTACACACACACACACACCAACACACACACACACCAACACACACACACCAACACACACACACACACACATATATATATATATATATATATATATATATATATATATATATATATATATATAATAGTTCTGATTTTAGTGTTAATTTTTTTTTAACATTAGAATTTATTTGTGAGGTTTGTCTGCGTAACACAAAAATAACAATTGTTTTCAACTATCTCCCGAATTGTTTGACATTGGATATGAAAGAGAATTGATTACTTAGCTCTAAAAATATGTTTTCAAATCGTACCTTTAAAATTTGTTACGTTATAAAAAATGGCAAAATTTACAGTAAATTACTGTTTCCACCAACGTACTCTAAATTTAGCCCATTTCGTACTGTCGTAAAAAGTATGTTTCCTTCTAAGTTTGCAAAATTAATTTTTAAGTAAAACATAATGTAAAAGTACAAATTATTTCAAAAAATGTCATAGGATGCCAATTTATTTTTATTTAATTTACATTTAGCCCTCGGTTAAGAAACGGCGATTTAGTTCGTTTTTAGTATATATATATATATATATATATATATATATATATATATATATATATATATATATATATATATATATATATATATATATATATATATATATATATATATATATATATATATTTAGTGTGACTGTAGCCGATTGAAACATTCGCGACATTCTTCTTAAAAGACACGATAGGAAAAAATGTTTTAGCCTATATTATTTTTAAATTTAAAGTATAATATTTTACAGTTATGATAGCAAATTTCATTCGGAGATGATAAAATGATACTGATAAGATGTGTGGTAGGCCTACGTTAAAATCACTACGTCGCAGCCCTCCAGCATAGCTGAATAATGCTTCCCCACGCAGTTCTAACTCAAAATATACTGATAAGATAATAAACGTGATCAGTATTATGATATTAATATAGCTTTATAATTTTCGATAATATATTATTTTTTTAAATTCAGTTTTCTCGTAACCAATACGTAAAATTTGGGGCAATCATAGAAATTAATCTTTACCAACGATTTCAACATTTGTTTGTTCCGGTGATGTATTTCTGAGACACTATGTCTTACGCAGGAATTTCGTACATTTAATTCCGACACAAAGATATAAGTTACACGAATGTGTTACTCTGATAAAATGTTTATTCATTACGTTAGCAGAACATATTACTTAGGTTTACTCTTTATTAATTGGTTGATATCGGTTTCCAAGAACTTGGAGATTTATATTTGCGTGTACGTTTCTTAATGCTGCACACTCTCTTAAAACCTCACATATACAAGCAGTACGGTCGCAGTCGAGTGCTTTATGTGTACAGGCAATAAGACAATGTTTGTGCGTGTCAATGTAGCCCACATCACTCCCTGGCTTATAACGACTCAATATAGCCTATATTCTTGGGAAAAATTTTAAGCAGGCAAATAATGTGTTCCTAACGTTTTAATTAAACACGCCATGCTCAATGTCTAAATATTAAAGAATCGAAAATTTGTAGCGTAGTTAATACAACAAAATTTTAGAACATAGATGATTGTCTTAACTTTGATGTTTGACGAGAATATATTAGGTTATGTCCGCCATTTTGTAAGAAATAACGAAATGAGCAAGTAACTTACACTGGCCGATAATCATCCAGAATTTGAGATTAGTAGGTTTTATTGTTGCCAGCAGCCATTTTGTTTAAATAGCAAGACATGAATAAATAAAAAAATATTGGTATACCTGACAATTTGAAAAAAAAAATTGCACCGATTTTACACAGTGTTCATACTTAGGGATTTTATCATTGAAGGTTTGGGAATAATTTGCACACTGAGAAAGGTATGTTAATTAGTTTTAAGAGCGAACTTGATGATTACTGTGTTTACAGTGAGCAATGACGGACATCAGGGACAGCAGACATACTGGACTTGGACAATCCTGACGACGCTACATTCGCGCTAAACTGAACAGTTAGTTTAATACTAAACACTTCTGGCTGTTTAACTCTGTATAGGGATAATTATTTGCGTCATATACATGTTTTTGAAGTAAACTAATTTTATTTTAGTTAAAGTATTATAATAATTTCAAGCGGCAGATGTTTAAAGCAATTTTAACTTTAACAAGTTTACATTTATTGCGGTTGATAATGTATTAATGTATTTATTAATCGACTGCCCGCAGCCTTTGAAAAAGGTTCTTCCATGAGAACCTTCTAAATAATTGCAATGAAACCCACTTTTCGTTAACTGTCGTGCTGAAGAGGAATGATGATAACACGTAAAATATTATTGTCCTAACATTTTCGGTTTACAGCGTATACGTGCTGTTCATGCTCCAACTACAGGACATAGTATTTGGTCCCGTGAGGATAATTTTAAGTTCTTCATTTTACAGATTTTAAGACGTAATGCTGTCTAGTGACAAGAATTCTAAGAAATACTGTTTATACATACTCCGAGACTTAGACATATTTTATATTTTCACTGATATCTCAGTTGTAATTTGCATCAGACAGGATACAACTGAGCCGCACGAATTTACCAAAATGAATATTTTTATTAGTTGATTTGAAATTTCTTATTAGAGAATTAACTGGCTACATTTGAACGATCCTTCACCAATTCTACTAATTCAAGGTGGAAATACGTTTCCTTTCTTGCTCTATAGATATCAGTTACGTACAACCTGAATTGTAATTCAACCTGGGCTAGACGAATATTAAATACTGTGAGACAAATTACAGCGATGCTCTAACATCTTGGCAAGATGCCCAGCTGAACTTCCCTGCCTGCCCCTGCGATCTACATTATTAACTGTCATATTTTACATGAAATATACGTGTACGCCCCTCTCCCCTCCTCTAGCTACTCCGCTGCCTACTCGTCCACATTCTAGTCGTTGTATTCGTACACATCTGTGAGCAAGAACACCTTACATTCGGATACATGTCACATGCAAACCTATGTGAACAAGGAATTTTCGTACAAAACTCAGACCAATAACAACATGATCCGACAGCTTGCCGTCAATGAAATTACTTCAAGGAATAGATAAATAACATAGCGCCAGAACACTTAAGATTGCAGAAACAAAATTATAACGTGTGAGATAACTCCGGCTGCATGAACCATAAATATGGTAGATCTCTCCAACTAAAATTGATATGCCAATCAGCACTTTTACACTCGAAACCTGAATTAGTGAATATCCACTGATTCACGCCGATGGATGTAGCAGTTTCAACAAATTGAATCAGTGAGAAACCACTGTGAAATCTGTGACTATTTACTAATTCAAATTAAGAGAGCCAACATTCCACAAGTTAATTAGTGAATGTCCACAGATTTCCCAGTAATTTTTCACTGATTAAATAAGTGAAAACTGTTCTTTGAAAACAACTGGAAGAAACTGTGAATATTCACTGATTCACTTGTGAAATGTTGGCATTAAAGAAAATCAGTGAATATTTAATAATTTAACAGTGACTATTTTCATTTATTCAAATTGTCAAACCTGCTCCATTCATCAGCGTGAAACAGTGAATATTCATTATTCAGATTTGGAGTGTAGACGAAAACGTCGAAGGAGTTCTGACAAGTAGGAAGCATTCTACAGAGCGCAGCGGTGTTTGGTTAGAGTCTCGTATAGCTGATAAGTCTACTGAATATTCTTATATGAGAGGCACTGCGACGCTATTTGACTTCTGTAACACGGCGCTGATAACATTAAAGACAAAGCAAGTCACGTGAATTAACACACCATCATTTCAAAGCAGCTGACGGAATAAATGTTCAGTCATATGGGTAATTTAACTCAAATAGTTTCGCACGTTTGAAGTACAGAAGCGAATGAGCAATAAGGATGACACGTAAATGTGCACTTAATACAGCATCGCTCTTACTGACCAGGTACTAAACATCGGCTTGTATGACAAACACTGAGACTTTATTGGTGGAAAATATACAATATAACCATGATCGATACTGGACTTTGGTTAATATTTGTATCTTAGTAGTAACTGGGCGATATATGATTACGTGAATTGTCGTTTTTAGCTTTGTTCCCATTCATAATACACTCCACTCGTTTTTGTAAAAAGAATTGTTACACGCGCGAAAGCAACTTTCAGTTCTCCATTTCCATTTCTAATGTGTATTCTAAAATATGTATTTTAGTTTTTTGTTGTGTGAGTGTGTTTATTTTCTATCTTCTTGTGCCTTTGTTGAAAGCTTACTTTTTGGTGAAGGTTCTGCAATTGAGGACTTAACATTCATAAGGGGCTAAGTGCCAAAAGGTAAGT
The DNA here is from genome assembly GCA_003012365.1 of Medauroidea extradentata. NCBI lineage: Eukaryota > Metazoa > Arthropoda > Insecta > Phasmatodea > Phasmatidae > Medauroidea > Medauroidea extradentata. The sequence continues at coordinate 98,385 of PNEQ01049872.1, forward strand.
TTCGAGATAATGACGAAAACAGTATATCGCGACAAACAAATGAACAAGGAATTATGCAAATGCATTCACATATTTTTTTTACAATAGGAAGGTAGTAAATAGGAGCAATCGAACAGTAATTAATACAAAACACTTGTGAACATTAATATATATTTTTTCAATAAACTGGAATGCATGGATGTTACTCCAACCCTCTAATTGTTCTGATGTATAACGCGCACGAATATCACTAGGAGATAGCACTTTAGGTATGTCTTCGACCTGATGTTTGGCACCTTTCTGGGTACCTAACTCATTTTAGTCGAAAATGGTACTTAGCCCTTTTGAATGTTAAGTCCTCAATTGTTTGCATACAAGTACACAAGTAATATAGTTGTTTAATCTATAGTTGTAGGTGTGGCAACAGTGTTTAGCGTACACGCGCAATGAATGGTCACTCATATTGTGACGAATGAGGTTGTCGTTATTCGTTAATCGTTCGCCCACTGCACCAAATTACAATAATTTATCAGGAATTTAAAAACGTGTTGATATTTTTAGGACGTAACGGCTTACTTCTCCTTTGTGTGTAACATTTTATGTCTTATAGTGGGTTTCTGTGACTCACAACATAGTTTCGCAATCGTGAACTTGATATGTTCGGGTAGTCGCCATATGTAGCGACACAGAAAGGGTGGGAAGACGAAACTAATCAGAATTCATTGGACCGAGTCAAATAATGTCCTCAGCTCGCACTAATGGCGTGCGAGGGCAGCGTATATCAGTGCGAGAGATAGAGAGAGATAGAGAGACAATGAAAACGAAGAAGCGGAGACAGAGAGAGATGGAAGAGAGTAATAACACATATCAGTTGGCTTCTACGCTATGGAGCAGATCATGTATAAAAAAAAACTCCCGACATTTGCATTGTTATGCATGACCTTCAGTATTAGCTTCATAAAACGACATTGCACCCTAGAACTTTCTGCTTCATGACATTCTCGCGTTTTTCTATATCTCGTCTGCCAACTGTTACCATTTTTACTTTCGCGCTCTCTGTTCACTCGTTTGGATCGGCGATATTTCCAAAACTTTTTACTCATTCCGTGTAAAGTACATAGCTCACACTTTGAATCTGATTTTAACGTATACGCCGCTATTAATTACGATTTAATGATTTTGGTGAAACACTGGTTAACACGTGCTGTTGTATTTAAAACCATGGAGATTATAACGTAGCAGATGTGCTTTATATTTTACATGTAGTTTGTGCATGTTCATATTTTAATCTGGTTGTGCACTAGTAATTTTCTTCAACTTTATTGTTGAATATTTAATTTATTTGGCTTTCTAGTGCTCGTACTAGACTTAGTACTGCACTGGTCACTGGGATGTGTACTTATAGTAAACACTATTACTGCATGCCTGAAAAAGTCACAGTATTATTTAATGTTTACTTTGAGACACGCAAGTAAATAAAAATAAAAAATTAAACTGTAATGTATTATTTCCTTCTATGTAAATTCTTATTCAGTATTTCAATAACTGGTGCTACTGCTATAGAAAAAAAAAGATTAATATTTACTTTCAATCTTAATAATAATTACTTTTAGGAGGAACAATACTAAAATTATTCTTTTAATTGAAATACGGACATCTTGATGCATCTCGTCGAAACCTTTGTTTTCAAGGTTATCTTTTGCATTTTTGCACTCTCGAATATTATTACAAATTTTATATGCGGTTTATTATAGACTCACAAGTACATTTGGCACCAGACAATACTTCATACACTTCAACAACTGTAACATTTTGTGATATGTTCTCAGTTTCCATTGAAACAACCTGTAAATGAAAGGGGTGTTAGTGCGACGAATGTTCGAGACATCTTAGATTTATTCGAAAGGAAGGAAAAAAAACCTTATTGTTTTGCAAATTTCTGTTTTGGTCACATTTTTTTTTGTTTAGGTCACATATATCTGAACGAATTCACATACAAACAGCTAGTTATTGTAAAATAAGTACATCCTTTACTTAGCATACTTTAGTTTTGAAGTTCACAGTTCTCCAATATTAATTCACCATACTTTCAGGGGCGTCATTTGGTGCTACAGGGGGGGGGAGGGGCAAATGCCCCCCTTTGGATTTAGAATTTTATGTGTATAAATATATTTTTTGTATTTTTTAATGTAAATAATGCTAACTTAAGGACATAAAACTGAAGTTGTATTATTAAAGTATCTAATTTATACATGCTTAATTAATAAAAAAGATGCAACAAGGTCACTGTCGCCAAAAAACAAAATCTTGCCCCCCCCCCCCTAGAAAAACCTGAAATGACGCCCCTGCATACTTTACTGTAAAGGTAGTTAACTATTTCCTGATTAGCCACCATCATAATGAATAAAATGAGTCTTTATAAAGCTGCAACATGATCAAATGATTGTCATCCTAGTGTAGTGGCACTTGCAAAGTAAACCTTTATAAGTGGCAATTCACGGAATTTCCGTAGAATGTACCAGGTGTACTATTCATAGCAGTGTATTGGCTAAATTTAAATTTGAAATAATTTGTACGTTCTCCGCAGTCGAGTTGATTAAGAATAAAAAATAAGAAAACATAATTATATAAATTATTGATTAAAATTCGATATAAACACACACCAGGAATAATGCAGAAAAAAAACTAAAAGTTAGACATAATAAGTCAAAAACAGTGAAGCTAAAGTTCTATGAACAACGCTCTTTTTAATTTAAAAATGTAAAGAACAAAATGGTCAAACAAAAAAAATCACAATAACTTTTAATTCCCAAATAGAAAAAGGACGATGAGAAGGTCGCATACATCTGCCTAACTGTTGCCAGTCAGGGAGACCATGGAAGGCCAAGGTTCAAAATGTTAAATAAATACTAAGTAATTCTTTAAAAATATGTGTCGTCAGATTTTAGGAATAGGAATAGTTGAACTTTCACTCACTGTTTATCTTTCACAATCATGAACACGTGCCTATCGTTAAAGCAGCATTATGTGGAAACCAAAGCCACTTGAGTTTCTGCAGCATATTAGTGACCATCCTGTTTGGCAAAGAAACTCCTTAAGTAGATGCACACACGTTGAGCCTGTCAAAATATTCATAGGAAACAACACTGTTATTTGTGCGTTTTGTTTAACTCCGGCGCGTATAGAGAAATGCTTAAATATCGTTAAGTAATTATTCAAATAAAAAATAATATACTCTTTTTAAACAGACTAAAAACATAAAACAATTTCTCCATTAAAATACTTGTAAGATTTAAAACGAAAAACGTGGGCGTATGTAATAGATAATATTATGGAGTGTAAAGAGCTGTTGTTGAAAAACCTTACACAACAGTTCAAATATTTTACAGTGCAATAAATTGTTAGTGACTTAGGTAAACTAGTCTTGCATCAGTTATCTATTGCTCGCGCCCACGTTTTCCGTTTTAAAATTGTACATGTATTTTTATTAGACGAATTATTTTATACTTTTTAGCCCGTTTGAAAAAAAAAAACGTGGTATATGATTTTTTTTTTTTTTACTTAAATTACTATCCTCTGCTGTTTAGTCTTGTGTGTGTGAAATTTTGCAAACAATTTTAAACTAGCAAAATTTGTACCAAACAGACAAACTGAATAAAGCGAGTTAATATTGCATTGGTAACAAAATCTGAACTGTTATTAGAGTTTCAAGCCTCTAGCTCATCGGGATGTTAGTGTAAAATCGATAGCAAAATTTGTTCAGAACAGACAAATACGCAGACAAGAAAGCGAGTGAATACAAATGTGGTAATAAAAAACTATGTTTGGAGATATGCAAACACGAATCGACGCACTTATCATGTTGTAAAAGGATTTTTCAGAAAAACTACCAATAAAATCGTACCGGTTTCAAACAAAAATATTATCATTCAGACGAATTAAGTGAAACTTAATTAAATTTAGACAAAGCATAATCACAGACTAGTAACAATACGATTATCGTCAAGCACGTCACGTTCCTCTGTTTAGGTCAATTTGCTGCATAAATTTTTTATTTTGTATCTGCAGCAAATACAGCTTCATTTTTTTTTACTTTATGTGATACTTTTTCCCAAAATAAAAAAAATAGGCACACATTTCTTTGCATAACAATACATCAAAAGCACAATATTAATGTATAATGTAAATACAAAATGCGACGATTTACTTGTGTAATAAAACGCATGAATTCATACTGATATTATGTGTGAATATTTATCTTAACACGTTTTTGTAATTTGGCACAAATAAGTTTTATCGAAAATCAAATTACAAAAATCAGAGAAATTTTACCGTATCTTTAATATGTCGCTGTGGGAAGTTTTGTAAAATAAATTTTGCTAATCAGATTTTATAAATGAGAAAAGAAAATTCGTTAACTAACTTTTCTTCAATTTTCTGTAGAAAGTTAGATTTATTTTACGTAGCGTATAAAAAAACATAACATTTTGTCTTAAAATTGTTTGCTTTGCCAATAGCTAAGCAATAAAAAAATTGTGTGCGAGGTAAACGTAATGACGAAATATTTTCAAGTATAACAAAACATGGTCCCGATATAAAATGCGAGGATGTTAGTAGTTAAAACCGTTAATATGTTTAGCCTGGGTTGGACAGATTGTGTTGCATCGGTTCCCAACAAACGCAAGGCGGTGAAGCTCAGTTAGTATTTTCTCTTAGTAAATGTACATGTAGGCCTAATTCATTGATGTCAACATACTTTATGCTGAATTTGTTAAAGTTTGTATCATTCATTGTATAATTCGCAAATTATAAACCATACAAAGCATCGCTATATATTTGTATATTCCTTGTAACAATAATGTTGAATAATACTGTAAATATTTATTTGTAAATTTACATGCCGATGCATAAGAGTGATACAAAATAGGTATGCTCACATTGTTTTCAATACATCAATGGTAGCGAACCTATACATTTTAAGAAAACAGTTGAATGTATGATCTTACCAACCTTGTATAGGAACATACATTACTAACAAGCTTAAGTATGTGATAAGTGCCCCTCTCACACTGTATATGGGTTGAAGCAATCCCATTCCATAAACCGGGGTTACTTTGACCATTTTATGGTTTCTTTGACCATTTAACGTATTAGTTTTGGGTTTTCTGATAAATAAGCAGATAGTCTTAGCCAAGTATTTTTAAAAATTCCCTTTATCCATATGGTTAAGGTTTGAAATTTTCGTAACTAAAAGATATGAAAACCACAATTTTGAGTTGGCCAATTTACCCCAGAAGGTCAAAGTAACCCTAGTTTATGGTACTGTTTAGGATGATTTTTTACACTGTGCATTGGCAAGTTTCATGAAAACAAAGACACTCGAATAGTTATTCGATATTTGTGTCAGAGCTAACAGACAGACTTGCGTGTCGTGGCACGTGCGCTTATGCAGAGTGTTATAAAGCAGTTAGTTTGAAGGGGGAGGGTGGGGGGTAGTGTGGTGTTCCTACCAGAACAGAAAGATTTATGAAAGCGGCAGAGAGAGGGCTCTGGTAGGCGGACTGATGTTCAGGGAGGGTTGAAGGTGTGAATGTGCCAGACGTTGTCGCCTTCTCTTCACATGATGGATGTTACCTCGCATGCTCGCACACACGCACAGCAACTTTTATACCTGCACCTGAGCCACTGGTACCAACTAGCGAGCTGTTATTGGTTCTAATACTACAAGTCATTCACGGTCAAACAAGCAAGTTTAGTGCTCGCTTGGCGAATGACCCATATTTAGAGATTATGGTTAGGACCCGGTAGTTTTCGCGAAAAGATTTTTGCCACACTTTGTTTTAGTGTCTTACGTGTACACCTGCAGCTCAACTTCATGATTATTTGCAGAGTGTTTTTGTGCAGAGTTATTAATTATTAATTTGACTGTGCCAATCAGTACAAGGATAAGTGCGACACATCACGTCTGTGATTTGCGCGTTTAACCTCCACACGCTGGGTGTTACGGCATACAATCACTGACCACAAAGTAGATATGCAGGTGCGCACGTAAGGCACTGAAACAAAGTGCTGCAAAAATCTTTTCGTGAAAACTACTGGGCCCTAATAATGGTTTATGGCGGGAAAACTTGACTGTTTGCTGGATTCCAACGCACGTTCAGCTTACCATAATACTACTGGCTTTCGCCTGTTGGTGGAACTGTTGTCCTATTTGACTGAGCCAATAAGAATGTCGATATAGTGCTATTTGATGCTTGTTATTGGTGTACAGGCGGTTACGTTCTGTCGGACGTGTATCACCCAATCATACATGTTGCGAGAAACTACAGTGTTTTTAAGGTTATGTTGGCACAAAACATTTTCGCGGTATATTTTGTCGTGATACGAATTTCTTTTTTACACCAAACTACTCATCTTGTTTCTAGCAACTACGTTTGTTAAACATAAATAATTGGAATACTATATTTCCAATAAAATACTACAAGCCTGTTTAAAACATGTTTTTGGGAATCCTCCAAATGGTTATTCGCGAACTTTCTAACAGTTAATTCTAGAAAATATGCCAACCTGATTACTAAACCAGTAAAACACGTTCATTTGTTTGATCTAACGTCATATTTCCCACAAATGAAATTAGTTTTCAGCTGTAAGACAAAGCGGAAAAAAACTGGCGTGAAGATGAAAAAATGCGAGCTTAAAAGATGTAATTTTTTAAACCGCGTACCTGTTTAACACATATTTATTCCCATTTTTGCTGCCTACAGTAGGTTTATTTTAGGTTTTCCCTTTACTAGTCACGAAAAATACTCATTACTTTATAATTGTAAGACACTGTATTGTTTTATAAGTATTGCTTTCTACTATTTCGTGAGTAAATTTGTCGGGACTTCCAGTTCTTGTATAACGGTTTTTCAAAGTCGCAATGTGCATGTTCCAGGGGCGTATAAATGACGTTAACTAACCTAACGCGATGAAAGATATCACTTTTAAATTGCATCGCCTGGATAGTAAAATTCTAAATGACGAAGTCATTTTTAAAATGGGAAAAAAAAAAATTGCAAATTTTAGTGATTTTTTTTTTAAATGTCGCATTTTATATTATTACTAGCAGTCCGCCCCCGGCATTGCCCACGAATATTTAATATATTTCAGTGGAACCTGTTTTTACGACAGATTAGTAGCTCGGCCATTAATTGTTAGGATAACCAAGCTGCATGTTGAGTTTACTTTGCAGCAGGTATAGCTATAGCTGCCGTGTGAAAAAACTGTCCTTAGTCTATCTCTACCACTCTTAACGACATCCTGGGCATTATTTATAACCATAGCAAATATGTCTTGAATATGAGACTCTAATTGGATGGTATATGTAGTATAGGTGGTAGGAAGACTTATTTAGTTTGGGCATTACAATTAAAGAATATAGAGTCTTCATTAACGTCCAATAAATCAAAAGCAAAATATCAATAACATTTTGTAAAATAAAAAACACAATTTTTTATAAATATGTGAATAAAAAGGAAATATAAATTTTAATTACATTTGTCATATATGTAGAGCCACGATTTTATGGCGAAAAGATTTTTGCCCCATTTGGTTTCCATGCCTCATGTTCACATCCACAACTCTGTTTCATGGTCAGTAATTGGACGTTTTAACTGTCGCTTGTCTTGAGGTTCTACTGACAAATCACAGACGTATTGTGTCACAATAGCCTTATTGTCATTGGTGCAGTCAAATTAGAGACGTGTCTGAGCAAAGACACGCTGCCAATAGCCGTGAAGCAGAGCTGCAGGTGCGCACGTAAGGCACTGAAACAAAATGTTGCGAAAATCTTTTCGCGACAAAATCGTGGCTCTACATATATGTATATAGCAGGTATATTCTAAGTTAAGAATAACCACTCCCTTGGTAACTCATCTTAAGAGATAGTGGTTTATCGCGGGAAAACTTTACTATGTGTTGAGTTTCAAGGCACGTTCAGCTTATCAAAAGCTCACTAGTTTTTCCTTGTACGTGAGCTGTTACCATATTTCACTAAGCCAATTACAATTCCGCTAAAGATAATAGGTACTTAATGCCTGTTGTTGGTTTGCAGACAGTTACGGAGTTTCAGACGTGTCTCACCCAATCATGCATGTTGCGAGAAACTACAGTGTTTTCAAGGGTATGTTGGCACAAAACGTTTTCGTGATATACTATCATCTCTACTCATCATTTTATGGGCGTACGTAGAGAGGTAAGTTCTAGGGACGTACATAAATATAGATCTTTTCAAAATATAAAATGTATAACATTTTATACTTTTAAAATATCTAATGCCGCTGGTCGACGGGTCTTCACGGTTATCACCAGTTTCCCCCGCCCCTTTCATTCCAGCGCTGCTCCATACTCACCTCATGTCACCTCTCACCAGCGCTTAACACCGTGATCTTAAGTTCAGAAAAAATCTCTTCAATCAATTATTTATATATATATATATTATATAAGTAGATCGTTACACATGATTTTAATGTGCGTTATATAATTTGTGGTATGTCAATCAATTAGTTTTTATAGTTGTTTGTCCACATTGCCTAATTGGTATCAAGGAAAAATATTTTCATGCAAGAGAAATGTATCCTCAAGCAATGTCTACTAAAGAAATATTTTTTAGTATGAATATAAACAAAACGTTAGCAGCATAACTGATAAGCCTACTTTCCTAAAAGTGGGTGAAAATTTAAATATTTAAAATTCAAGTCAGGTTACATTGTACTACGTGTGTATGAAGTGAAATTTGGTCCGTTAGTTCGAAAGTTTTTAGGTGGACACACACACACAATAGCGCGGACACACACACACACACACATGACACACAGACAGAAAGTTGATCTCATAAGCCTACGTTTTCTTCGTAAAATAGGCTAAAACTATCCTTTGCAGTCACTGGTCGGCAATGCTGGGCTTACAGCACCGTGTTCTGTTGTCGTAACAATAATCTTAAGATTGTATTCTCAAGCATTTGTAGAGTTCCTAGTACAACAGACTGTTCCCTGCTACACAAATTACAGTTCCTGCAGAAAAAAAATTCTTTTAACTGTATTTATACAATAATGCTTACGCTTACAATTTAGATTGTAAAGTATTGCTGAACGTTGTGTATTTGGTACTAAAGTTTGGTTGTCGCTGCCCTAAAATGTCATTACAGAACAATTCTGTTATATGCTGCCTGCAGATTTATTTCAGTATCTTTCTTACACATGTTTACGTAACAATTTTGGTAATCACTATATCGCTGTGGAGAAATCTAAACTGAACTGAAGCTAGAATTAAACGTGTATGTAATCATTACATTCTGTTCTGTTGGAAGTTCCGACTACTCTGATCGGTGACAGTACAGACGTTCTGTTGTTCTGTCTATATGTAACAATATTTGCATGACAGGTACAACAGAATTCATTGATGTCTTTACTTCGACAGGCGTACAGGGAAACAGGTACATAAATGTGGTTGCCACAATCACATTTTTCCCTCAGCTCGGAGTGTTGGACTTGAATCTTTTGTCTAGTTAGTGCGTCTGAAGACTATTCCTTATTGGACGAGTTTAATGTTTCTTCGCGCCTCAGTCTGTCTCATGCATTGGCTAACAACTTTTCAGCAAGCTGCTGGCCACTGCCGCCACGTTGGCCGTTATACTGATCGTTAGAGTCCCGGATATATCGCGGGCTCAACAACCAGCAGGCTGGACTCCAAAGTCCTGTATACACTATGTCCTCAGCTACTTGTACATTGTCTGCTGCTGCAGTGAGTGAGCATTTGTACATTTGACGATGTAGCGTGGCAGTCCGTGAGTGTTTTTATGCATGTCCGCCATTGGTTCGGAGTCATCAAGGTCACGTTTAATAAACAGTGACCCGATCGAAAAAGTTTCCAACATATACACGACTTAGAAATCCAACCTCTCCTCAATGGAATCCGCGAAATTTCCAGGACTCTACTGATCGTATTCGCCACACATTAGGTAGTTTAGCTTCTGTTGTCCTAACTACTCTGTGAGCTTTCATCCTTTCAAGTACCTAGTTCGTATCTATCTTGTACTAATTAACTTAGCGCTCTAAAGGGCACTCCTAGTTCTCAACAATAGCTAGAGGCAATGATTCTTGGTGAAAACAATTATGCAACATTTTGTTCCAGTGCCTCGCGTGCACACCTGCAGCTCTGCTTCATGGTCAGTGATTGGCTGTTTTTAACTCTCAACATATTTGGGATATACCATGGCCGTCGTTGGTAGAAGGCCTGAGTCTTGAATGTGGCAACGCTGCATCGGGGGCTTGCTGCCTGACACTTCTTGACTGCCCGTGTCTCTGTAACGTGTCTAGATGCAGCTTTATTGGCGTTGTATACGTCTACATTGACTAGGGCTACCAATGAGTAGAGACCGGAAAAATTCGCTGGTTCACTGACCCGTAGGCTAGCTTCCAAGAATATTTGTGAAATCGTGCAGACAACAGTTGTTTATTAGCTGCTCGCTTATACAGTGGAATGGGCCAGTATTCACTTACAGTTTTATTATTGGTTCAGCTGCTATCGGGATGTGTCGGGTAAGTCAACGGCCAGTTGTGGACGTGGTACAGACCTACAGTTACTGAAACTATAGCTTGCGCCTAAAAGAAAAGGCGAATTTTTCAGGTCTCTACTAATGAGGGACCGACAGTAGGCCTCCGATGCAGCGTTGCCACATTCAAGACTCCGGCCTTCTACCAAAGACGGCCATGGATCTACCCGCAAATCGCAGACGGGTGGTGGTGCAGTGACGTTATTCACATTGGCACAGTCAAATGAGTGACGCCTCTACACGAATGCAGCTGCCAATAACTACGTGCCAGAGCTGCAGATGTGAACGTGAGGCATTCAAACAAAATGTTGCATAATTTTTTTCACCAAAATTCATTGCCTCTAACAACAGTGCATATACTGTGTGTATTTAAATTAGTTTTGTTATTGACGAGGCGATCTTCAAATGAGCCAACCTCACCGTGAACAGTCTTATAAATTGGCGTATGTCGGGATAATGGTGCGCGACTGTACAAGACTCTTGTTCCGGAGGCAGACAGTGGCATGAGAGCAGAACGGAGGACCTAAGCAAATGGAAACGAATGTAGCGCAGCTGGGAACATTGGGGACCTCGCAGTATGGTCTAATTAGCGACGCGGAAGTTCCAGTAGAACTTGCATTTGTTTGCAGCGTGCTAGCCGGCTCGCCGTCCCTAAACACGCACACACTCTACATTAATACAGATTAAGGAGTTTGACTTTGGCTGCTGTGCGCGGCATAGCTGGCCCCTGCAGAGAAGCTCCCAGTTCGTGCATCTAGAGATTTGCACTTATTTCCCTCTGTCAGTAAAGATGCGTGTTATATCTTTTAACTTGAGGATAAGGTATGTGGGATTTACGTCTCGTCGATAGCTCATTAGTACGGGCCCTGGTTTTTCGCGAAAATAATTTTGCCTCACTTTATTTCAGTGCCTTACGTGCCCATCTGCAATTCTGCTCCATAATATTTGGCAGCGTATCTATATGAAGAGCTGTATATCATTTGTCTGAGCCAATAACAATAAAGTCTCTGCAACACTTTACGGCTGTGATTTGCCGGTAGAATCCCAAGGCTCGAGAGAGTTGATATATCCAATCACTGACCACAAATCTGCAGATGTGCACGTAAGGTACTGAAACAAAGTGGGGCAAAATTCTTTTCGCGAAAAACCAGGGCCCCTACTTATTAGAGACGGTGACACACAACTTGGTACAATGACAGGAGCTGGGAAAGGAATCGGCCATGGCCTTTGTTTACGGAACCATCTCAGCATTCGCCTCGAGCGATTTCGAGAAACCATGGAAAACTGAAATCAGGATTTCCGGAGCCGGGGATTGAACATCGGTTTCCCCGAATGCGAGTTCAAAGAGTTACCGTTGCGCCACTCGCTCGGTTTTAACTTGAGTAGGCTATACTTTACTTAACGTAGCTTTTAGTTGTTGACGGTCAGTAGTGGTGCGTGGTCGTGTTGCAAAGCACGTACAATTATATCTGAATACACGCTTTAAGAATGTGGCATGACTGGCCAACTGGTCACTCCAACTGAATGTGTTGCAAAGACCGAGTATTGCTGGATAATTAGTTCTTCGCTGCTGCATTATCACTACGTGCCCTGCCAGAGTGTCTGTTCCACAGACAACTCATAGTTAGAGACCTGAAAATGTCGCGTTTTCTTGTAGACGCAAGCTGGAATTCAAGCAACTATAGGTCTGTATCACGTTCACAATTATTGGCCGTTGACTTACTCGACACTTCCTGGAAGTAACTGAGCTAATAATAAAATTGCAACTGAATACAGGCCCATTTCACAGTGTCAGCGAGCAGCTAATAAACAGTTGCTGTCTGCACGATTTCACATATATTTTTGGAGGCTAACCTACAACTCAGTGAACCAGCGAATTTTTCAAGTTTCTACTCATAGTTGTGTACAGCCACCGCTTAAGCACCATTTGCCTCGAAACACTTCACGCTTCACCGTCTTTCGCGGTAAAATGAGCATATTTTTAGAGTAATTTAAGGCTTCGCTCTTTAGTTTTGCAGTGAATTCTAAAATATGATTTTAACGCAAATTAATATATGTATGGAAAATTCATTCCTACAGCTTTAAGGCTTATATAATCGTTTGTATCTGAATTTTTCTGTTGCAATACACCAAACGGATTTTTAGATTTTTGCCCCTGAAATATCACTTATATTGTGGTCGAAATAAGCCGAAATCAAGCAAAATATAATGTTTTGCTAGTAAACAGTACATTATTAAAAAATAAAAAATAAAAAAAACGTAATGGTAAATTGTGTATCGTAATTTTTTTCAAAACACTTGGTTAAAAAATATTTGAGTTATTAGCAATTGGTTTGAAATATATGAAAGACAATGGCGCCGCCTACCTGCGCGTTAGAGGCTCAGTAATGACGGAGATATAAGGGCGACTTTGCAGCGTGCCTCAAATGCCGCATCGCCTCAACGAGCCATGCACTGAACTGGCGTACAAGGTTCCCGCCGAAGCGTTTTTACTATCGGACACTAAGTAGTGATTACATAATTGGACGGCTTTTATATAAAAGGAACCGAACGAGATATCGTTTAAATTGAGAAAACCGCTTGCAAAGTTATGTTGATTGTGTGGTGGTTGGTTCAGAGCATTGCAGAAGGTAGTACAGTGCACATGACACTTGGTTATTTTTATATAAGCGAAATTTAAAGGTTTGTTACGTAATTGGTGTACATATCTTAAACAATCAAAAATGTAGTTTGGTTCCTTTTATATAAAAGCCGTCCACTTTTATTGGTGGAAAGTCTGTATCAAAGTTTAGTGCTCGTATATCTAAGTTTCGAATACATCCATGTAGTATATTTTGAAGTAGGTACAATAGTGTGAAAAGTTCATTTTCAGCTGTGTTCACTCTTAGAAAAAATTCTGTGAAATTACGAATAAGTATAAGCAAAAAATTATCCAGAAATCTTTGTAAAATTACGGACTCTCTGTATTCCTCTCAAAATAATTGAATTTCTCTATATATTTTTATATATGTTTTCTCGACGTACCATTCAGTAATCTGAAAAAATTTCTCGAATTTGCCGGTATACGAACCAAAGACCTTATGTATTCAGGCAGACATTCTAACTATTGTACAATTCTGACAAGATAGTCAGTAAGCGAATTTCATGCTATGGTAAGATTCCAACTTTATGAGAGACAACTTTAGTTTTTGACATCCTGATACTACAGAACTTCATCAGCACCGTTAAGAGAAAAGGATTTTACTCTATAGAAACAAATAACTATAAAGGCGCATACCCGCGGTCGCGAAACTCAGAGAAGAGGTGTGTTATTTTTTCCGCTGTGATAAGTTCCATATAGTGACATGTGTGGCCGCCCACTGCAGGATAGGTGGAGCGAGGAGAATAAAAGCTGTGTGTGGCCTCCTCGGAACACTTCAGACGCTTACTGGGCTGTTCGGACCTTTGTCCATGCGCGATACGAGTCCTTGTCTGTATCGCTCGTCGATCCGTATATCTTCTCTTCACTGCAAAGTATGGACAACCAGGAAGCAGCGCTTCGCTTCTATTATAGCTTGTCTTGTCTTCTCTTCGTTAGGCACCAGTATGCATGCACATTAACTCTAGGCTGCATAGTGACCATTAATACCAGCTTTATTTAATGGAACACAATAAAGTATGCTTTAAAATTGTAGAAACAAATTTCCGTTAACTTATGGAAAGTTGCAGTACGGACAAACTTCCGTAAACAAATAATTACGGAAGCCACTTCCGTATAATAACAATATTATTCTGTAAATATTACTGTGACAGTGTTGAAGGTCTTAGAAACAGTATTTATAATGACCATGGTGTCGTAAAAATGACCTTTCTATCTTGTCTGAGATGTGTTTTCTTTTCATACGTTGGAACAATGGACTCGCGTGGAGTAGTTTCATGGAAAAAATTTTGTTTAAGAACACTGCAAAGCATTTGAAGCGCGTGATAGGCGGCGGCATTAATTGGTTCGTTCTGTAACTCACTTTTACCGCCTCACTATTTGTTATTGTAAATATTCTACCTTGATAAATCATATAACCATCGGGTATAATAGTTCATGTTTGACTTATTCACAACGCAACTAAACCGTGGTGAGTACTGGGCAATGCTAGGAGCTTGAGCGCCTACATACAACGCCTTTTCTTCAGTAATGGTTGTTGGCTGATGGCTGGGGGGATATACTGGCGCATTGTGTAATTGGTGTATACTTGTGTCGTCCATCATTACACAGTAGACGTTTCTCATCGTTTTAGTTAGTAGGGAACGAAAAAATTCCCCAGCTTATTTTCGGCTTAAATGTATTCCAAGTCATGCACGTTTCTTCTACGATTGTCTGTCAGGCACTAGCAGGAGAATATTGAGCCAAATGTAATACTGTATGCAGACGAGGTGAAACTGACCCTTAACTGGGCAGTAATCAATTCATATAAAGCTGATATCTGATGATTAAAATGTTAGTACTTGGCCCAGTTTTTGCTTCGTTATTACAGACCATGTGATATGCCCAATTCGTAGATGACTGAAGCATAAGCGGTTCATAACATAACGTGTAAGCAATGTTATAAATTTTTGTTGTACATGGGAGTCACGCAACTGTTTTCTACGCAGTATGTAGCTTTGTACAGTAACGACCATGCATGTGTGCTATAATACACAGAGTTAAGTATTTATCATAATAATAGTTTAGCAATGGTTTCGAAAATATTTTTTTTTAATGAAAATTAATACATACATCAAAAATTCATTCTTACGGTTTTAACACTTATATATCATAGCTTGTTTCTGATTTTTCCTGTTCTAATACACCAAACGGATTTTTAGATTTTTGCTCCTGAATCATCACATATTTTGTTGCCAAAATAAGTCAAAATGAAGTAAAACTGTTTTTTGCTAGCAAACCGTACAATATTAAAAAAAAAAAAAACGCTCTGACAAAATTGTGGGTCGTACAACTGTACACAGTCTAAAAATTTTTCAAAGCATTTGGTTAAAAAATATTTTAGTTATTTGCAATTGTTTGAAATTGATGAATGATAAGGGGTTTACAGTAAGTTGACTTATTTTTAATGTGCTTCACAATTTGTCATTTTAACTTACTGACGTCTTCCTACTACCTAACCGTATAAATATTGACACGTGAGTAAAATAAACACATATTAGTTTTTGTTCATTGGTATGTTTGTTAGTTGTTTGGAATTCTTCAGATCGTGTTTAATAAAGTGTTTAGTTAATCGCTAAAGAAACTCAGGTAATGCATCGTGCTTTCCAAACACCTTGTAAAAAAAAAAAAAAAAAAAAAAAAGAAACCACGGAAAAATTTGGTTACTATCGAAAATCAAACTGAGAAGACTTAGTGTGTATATCATTAGAGAGACAGACAGTGCAACTGTGAGTAAAATTATCGCGACTAATTGGTTACATTCCTACAGATTAAGTGAACGCGAAATTAGTAACTCATAGTAACCCAGCTGACTGTATATATACTTACAAATGAAATGCACTTTACCAGCTGCAAAGTCAACATTACACACACTGGTTGACAATTAGCTAATGCTGAACGTTAAACTGCAATAAGAGTTTTGAGTTTTTTTTTTTTTTTTTTTTTTTCATATTATATACAACGACAGGGCGTTAGAGTAAATGTAATTTTTGAACGTTAGAAGTGTTTTATTTAGGTTAAAGGTTGGAATACACTGCAAAACTAGACGTGAAACGTCATTTCATTGTCCATTAATAGCCGCACGAGCCAGCAGGTGAAATGACAAATGCAGTTCGCACGAAGATGTCCGTAGAATACAGTAGGAAATACTGTATAAGTATCGGTTGCCAATCTTACGGTATTTATATTCGTAATTTCAAAACAAAAGACTGGTGAACTAGTCACAAAACATTATTTGTTAAAATGCCACTTGTAGAATGTCACAAATGTCCGAAAAATTTCAAAATTCTTATCAATCAAATAACTGTTTACGAACACAGCGTTTTACGTGAAACAAAATCAACTTTAAAACATTTTACAATTTTTTTTTAAATTTTTTCTTTAAACGGGTTTTACGTGAAACAAAATCAATTTTTAAAGCCTATAACGTTTCACAACTTTTTTGTAAAAGGTTTTTTTGAAAGTTATTTTTAAAAAAATACAGTGACACAACAAACAATTGTAAAATTAACAAAGAAACTGGTTGTAACTTATAATTATAAGTCTTAAATAGAATATTCAACCCTTGTTTGCAAACATACAAAAATTATAAATGTACATAAATATAGCTAAATATAACTGTAACTGAAGATTTCAAAACTTTTCCTGTCAATCTTTAAGGTCAAATTGTTGTGCTCCAAAACATTTTTTTCTGGAAACTAGTTTGCAAATATTTTAATTGTTCAAGTACAAAAAATGTTTGTGTTCACATTAAAATATGTTTCTGGAGTTTTGAACAATCAGTATCGTACACGTTTACATCAGAGTCACTCGTAAGACGTTTCGCTTCGTACAGTTTGTACGATTTGCTTTAGAGAACTACAGGCCTGCATGAGACCGTTCCACTGCATCTAGAGTCAAACTGGCAACACTGGCGTAACAGCCAGCGAACAGTCCGCTGGGTCTCGCTAATACATAGAAGCCATTGAAGACGCGAAGTTTCCTCTCTCCTCCTATAATCAGTTGCACAAAGTGACTGGATATTTAGCAGATATGAGAGACCGGAATGTTTGGTTTGTTCTATGTCACGAGGTTTGTTGGTAGTGCTTCATCAGAGGGGTTACACGGCTGTGGAAGCCATTGTAATTGCAGCTGTGAGAACCAGAGAGAGAGACAGAGGAGGTAGCAAGCACAGGGAAGTATTGAGGGATAAGAACACAAGGGACGGTCCATTCACTCGGAACGGAACGATGCTGCAGAGGGATTCTCTGGGACTAATGGCGGTGGAAATCTGCGTCGTAATGGGTGACGACAGAAAGATGAGCTGGGAGGGGAGTCCACCCCTGGCGGCAGGTTTGGGAACTAATTAGCCTCTGGGAGGCATGGCGCTCACCTGGACCACAGCACATCCTGGTTCAACCCTAGCTATGCTCTTCATAGAGAGAGACACCGAGAGACTTACACTCTGTGCGGATTAAGTTCCTCGTTCACATTCTCTCTTCGATGGTCAACTGGATCCCTCTTTCTTTTCGCCAGAGCTAAATTCAACGGATTTTTCGTGCCATAACGAGTACACGTACTTTGATCTTCAAGGCATTTCATCTAAATGTTAGGATACACAGATTAAGGCGGCCGCCTACCCCACGCTTCAAATGCGTTGCAGCGTGTTCGTAAACAGGTTTTTTGTACGAAAATATTCCACGTGTGCCCGTTTTGCCAATGTGCGTAAGTAAAAAACCTTCAGACAAGGTCGGAACCTCATTGTTAAGAGGGCGAGGCACATAATTTAACGCTAAAAGCATTAATCTATAACTGTAGGTTTCTTGAAGTCAATTTTCGAAAAATAATCAACAGCGATCCTAGACAATAGTTTTAGCCAACGTTTTAAACAAACTTGATTCCAGTGTTACTAACTTCTGAGGCACAATCTCTGACGCCGGGACCTCATGCATTTAACTGCGGCGCAAGAGATCACGCGTAACGAATTAGTAATTCTGGATAAATATTTATTCATAAAGTTGGCAAATACCATTATCTAGGATTGTCATTGAGTATTTTACCCGTATTGGCTTCGAAAAAAGCGAAGATATGAAATTATGTTTTCAGCATTTATTTTTCTACTACGCACTCTTAAGACGCCATGATCATTAAAAACACTGTTTCTAAGCCCGCCAACATGGCTAAAAACGGCCTTTTCAGACTTCCGTACTCCAAAATGTACTAATCGGAAGTACGTGAAACTCAGGTTGCGACCTGCTCTGAACTTAGTTGCAGACTTTCCACCAATAAAATTATACGGCCACCGCTTGATATCCCATGGCAAAAACCGTTCGGCGGGAAGTTTGCACGTTAGTTAAGCGCTTGGCTCGTTGAGGCGACGCGGCATTTGATGCGCGCTTCAAGGTCAACCTTACTGCTCCTTCGCTTTTGAGCCTCTCACGCGCGGATAGATTTTATGGCAAATGTACCCTATAAAACATTCGTGGGTAATCACCTTTAAGGTAAATGAACATTCCTAAAGGACAAAAGCATTTGAGGCATAAGATGTTAGTGCAAACGATGTGCATAAATAACATGTGTGTAACTGAATAGGAAACCTATGCAAACGCGGTAACGGTAGGTGACGCTTAAGGAAAACGCATTTAAGGCAAAAACCTTTTTGGGTCAGCGAAAAGGCGAAATATTTTATGGGAAACCCCTGTAGGACAAACGATGTAGGTCTTCGCCCGTCGTCGCACAGAATTTACTCATAACTTGGACCAGCGAAGAATTTCGCAGGATTAAAACATTTGCGAGTTCAAGCTGTCATTTCCGTGTCTGGTGTTCTGAAGAGCAGCCTGTTACATCGTGGACAAGGTTTCCATTACATTCATATTTGTAATTGGCTTTCAGTTATATAGGCAGCGTCGAATGCAATGTGATCCAAATACAGGCCCAGAAGAAATGTGTGTTTGGGTCTGAAATGAATTCGCCAAGTTCTCTGATCAACACTCACAACATACATGTTTCAGAAATGTTTATTTTAACGCATTATGTAAACTAGTTCTTTTCTTTGTTTTCGACGATACTAAATACGACTTGTGTATCTCTAAATATCATAGTCGGGTATATGGGCAGTTACGACTAAAGGTTGTCGCCCACTAAGGCGCGACGCGGCACGGCTCGACGTGGATGTTTTAAGTGGTTGTGCGCTTATTTAGCCGCGGCAACAGGCAGAAATTTGTTTTTTGGAGCTTAAGTTTTGTCTGTACATTTCTGTGTCTGAATGTATATCCGTGTTTCTAATTTTAGTTGTGAGTTCAAGCACCAGTAGTTCGAGAAATATTTCCGTGTTTGTGATTTCATTGTAAACAAAGAAGAAAATATAAAAAATGTGGACACAGCGGCAGTTAATAAGAAGAATGGTATAGGAACGATTCCATCAATTCGTCGCCAGTTTACTCAACAAGAACAAAGTATTTCAGTATTTATTTGTGTTGACAGAGGATACATTTCTTTGTCCTTATATCCTGGTACATAAAGTGTAGTATTCGATATATAGAAATTAATAGTAATATTTGATTGTTATTATGTATTTTTACTTCCCATTAAATGTACAATTACTTATGAAGATGAAATATTATCCACGGTTATTCTCTAATAAAGGCGGCTAAGCGTTTGTTAACCGCAATATCATGTTGCGATTTGTGTCCTTCGCTTGCTGTTGTGTGACGCCACGCACTCATCAGTCGCCTGCGCGAAGGCCAGCCTGCCGAACATACCCGGAGCGGGACTTAGACAAATTTCCACCTTCACGAGTTGGCCCATTTTTTGTGTCCATGACTGTACATTTCTTCTACGATCGTCTGTCAGGCACTAGAAGGAGAATATAGAGCCAAATGTTAAACTGTATGCAGACGAGAATCCATTCCAGTCCTATCTGTTCCAAAATGAAACTGACCCTTGCTGTGCAGTGCTAAATTCACAAAAAGCTTATACCAGAGAATTAAATAATGTTAATACTTGGCCTAGTTTTTGCTTCGTTATGACAGACAATACGATATTGCCTTTTTGTAGATGACTGAAGAACCTTGTAGAAAAAAAACTAATAACGTAAAATTGTGGTTACCGTACAATCGATAATCAACTGAGAAGGCTTAATGTGTATATCCTTACAGAAACAGACAGTGCAACTGTGAGTATAATTATACATACACATTTGATCACTTCTATTCTGCCACATTAGTTAGAAATACTTTTACGTTATTTCTCGAGAACTAAGGTAGGCTACCTGTACCGAATATAGCTCGCTTAAGGTTTGCCTAAATCATTAATTGTATTAAAAACGTATAACACATGGATGGTGTAAGACAGATATTTATGTATGGCGTATGTTCAGACTGGAGACTAGTGTGTATCGATTCCACATTGATCTTGAATGTACCTCACAATGGCGACTAGTAGGCCACATTGGGTTCAGGTAACTTACTACGGAGATCGTTGCCGAACTAAGAAATTACTTTTTTTGTTGTCGATGTGTGCTGCTATTATTGACCTGTTGACTAGTTAGTAAGCCTTGCGTATCATGGACTGTTAATGTTATTAGAAAATACTTGCACACGTTGTTAAGGAAAAATGGATCATTAGAAGAGGCCGGAAAATTTCGCTGATTCAATGACCTGCTTATTAGAATGGTTGTCCTGTGTATTCTTAAGCTCCGACCACTTGTCTATTAGCTGCTACTCACTGGAACAACAGACAATGAACGAATACGCGGGGCTTGAATGTGCATAGGACAATGAATTCTAACATGCAGGTCACTGAATTCGCTAAACTTAACTGGCCCTACTCATTACTTACGCTTGTAACTACGTTTAGCGGAAAAACAAAACCATGTAACTAGAAACACCCGCACTTCGCGAAACGAATGCAAGACTTCATAACGTCATAACTATTCAGGTAGTATTCTCTTCAGTAACTGGTAATTACAGCTGTTACTTGTGTTGAAAGTCTGCCTGCCAGTCACAGACATTACGTATTGAAATAAAGTTATTCTGATTGACTCAGAGAAATGAAAACCACGCTTTACAAAGACACACGATAGCCAAACAATACTTGCAGATGAAAGTATTAATCACTGAAATACATATATAGCGTACGCAAAACTCTCAACGCGATATAACGGATCTCTCTGTAACATGAAAAGTTAAGCTATAATTTAAGTGGCATACACTTGTGTCCATGTTTGTACATTTAGCTGAGCAATCCTGGTTTCTCCATTTTTATTTATTCTGTTAATAGTACCTTACTGCATAACAAATGGTAAATAATAAATGTTTAGCTTAAACAAGTAGAATTACATGTAGTTTCCGGCTTATAGTTTGAGGTCACGTCCGATCTTCGGTTCAAGTAAAAATCTAAATATCAGAGGACCTCAACGCAGAACTCGAGAAGTGCATTACTCGACGACAAAAGTTTACAATCAAGATTTCTGTAACACGAAGGATGCTCCTACAATGTGCATATGTGTTTGCATAAATGTATGTATGTATGAGAGAGAATTGCTTTAATTTGATACGGGTCGTATTTAGAATGTAAAAGGTGCTTCGTGTAAGGTATTTGACTATTGGTGGCTCATGGCTTGTTGCCAAGCAGAGCTGCAGATAGATCTGAACACAATGAATGAACGTAACGTATAGCAATGTTGATGGTAGATCTGCAGACTGTGAGTACTCAGTAACAATACAACCAACAACAGCAGCCCTACTTGACAACAACCCACGATCTGGCACTACATTTGCCACACGCCATTTAATTTGTACCTAAATATTAAATTATATGTAAAGGATCATGAGAAAATGTTTTGAGAAAAATTCCAACAAACAAGATACGTATAGAAATGAAAATATTTTAACCTTCTTAAACCATTTTAATTGTGTGGGTTTTTGTACAATTACAATTTCACTGTAGAGATTTGCTTTCATAACAATGAGATATGCCTTCGAATTCTAGCAGACATTTCTTTAAAATACTGTAACTTGTTTCATTACTTAAAGCGTTAATTATTGAATACTATTATTTGTAAATGTTTGCCAAACGTAATAAATTATTTGTTCAAAAGTAACAAAAACTTCTGATAAATCAGTTTAGAAAAATAACATTAATTGCTGCGATGATGAGATGGTTTGATATTGAAGTCACTCAAGCGTTGAGATTTTTATTCGTTGTTACGGAAGCGTTTGATAATTCCCAGCCAATAGAAAACCAGCGACAAAAAAAGAACGAAACTGAACCTCGCGGTTATTCCTGTGTGTGTCGGCTGAAAAACGCGATTTGATTAAATCTGTGCGCGCTTTGTAAAACAGTAGGTCCGTAATTTTATTATTTGGATTTTCCGCACGAAGCGACCGACGCGAAGGCCACGTCGTATGCTTATTTGATTACGTATATTTATTTTATTTTCGCAAATAAAAGAAGTGCTACAACTTTATTTGTCTAAAACTACATTAACTGATTCTCTAAGAAATGTATATACCTCATTTAATTATGGCATTCAAACATAGTTCCCGATACTGCGTGTTTTATTATGTGCTTAGTTCAAAATAAACCCTACTTTTACCAAGTGTTACACTGCGGTGAAAGTTCACATTTAATTGTAAACTTATGCAAGAAAATCTTTTAAAAAATCACGGGCTTAGTGTTGTTGTCTTATATGTTGGTAGCTTATAAAGTTCTTAATCTAGGTTTTTTTTTGTCTTTGTCGTACAGCTGTACATTATAAGATGATCGCGGCACTCAGAGTTTAAATTTACGACAGCAAGAAGCAGTTGTAGGAATGAAATTTCATGTAGACTACAAGTTATGTCTTGAAAAGTTATTTTATTTTGTTGGCAAAACACTTTCATGGAGAACGATAATATCAACTCTTAAAATTGGTCAGAAGTAAGTGAGTTGCTTGGAATTGCCATTGTTGAGGTAAATTTAAATGAGTATTTGCAGCATAGATTTAGTACCTTTTATAAAAAAAAAGTCTACAAATATGGTATGAATTATTTATTTGTATGTGGTTTGTATTCAGGCTGTGGCGTATCCCTGCAGTGAACAAGTAGGGAATACATTAATTGCCACTGGTTGCCTGCCTTCTTGTCCTCTATATTGGTGCTATTTCCATCAAAATTGTAAATACAATGTCCTTTAAAAAACCGTGGAAAATGAACTCGAAAACGATACTGTGCGAGGCTACGAACACAATTTTCTTTAAGAGCTACTTTGTGTAATCACTCTCGTCTGACACGCATGAGTAAATTTTTTTGTTTTATTTTGTGTATCTATAAATGCACAACCATTTAAATTAACGTCACATTATAATCGTAAATTATGTGTAGGAGAATATCTGCTTCGCAGTTACGTATTTTGTAAATAAGCAAGAGAAGCAGTTTTAAAACCGTTATAAGTATATACATTTATTTTAGAAAAATATTTCAACTCCATTCGCAAACATTTTATTTTACTCTGTTTGGCCGAAACTTGGTAATATAGAATTTTAGAAATGTTTGATTCGGGGTGGAATATAATGACGTAATTGAATGATGACAGGCAATCTTCAATCTACACAAGAAATGCTTACGTGACGGATAACGTACGTGTAAAAATCGTAAACATTGATTATTTAAAATTTATGGTTATCGATTGTTTATATTTACTACAAAATGAATGCCAACCACCGAACTTACGTGATTTTACTCGTGTCAAAATGTCACGTAGCAATAAATTAATCAACCCAATATAAAATAAGGGTACCGATATTTCCATGCCTGACCCGCTATTCGAATCCTTGTTGTCAACAGGAATGCTTTAGAAATATCGCTAATTACCTACGACATGTAAAAAATTAAATACTCAATGTTTAACATTTTATTTAAACTCTCAGTTAGTGACAGACTGTTGTTAACTAGACGTTGTTTACGAGCTACTTTAATTTAACATATACGAGATGTAAAGCACGGGATTCATCATAATCTTTAAAAATAAGTTGTTAATTTACCAACGACTGACTACAGTGTACTACTCTCTTTGCTTCAAAATTTAATGCAAACTTTATACTGCAAACCAGGTTTAATGTTTAGAAATTGGCCCTGCTTAGGAATAGTGTTATGAACAGTTATGTATTTTTCTTGTATTAATATGTGCGTATGAATTCCAAGTACCGGAAGTTACAATCTGTTTGAACCTGAGAACTGGAAACCACCTAACTGCACCACTCGCCGTCCCAGACTCAGCGCAATGTCATCCCACCAGTATTACCAACTGACCTTCATATTTATCAACATCCGGTCTAAGCCGCTAAATACGCAAAAATACAAAGAAGGCGCCTAGAAAGTTGAAATGAAGAAACGGAATCGTCATTTCGATAAATGTCGGAATTCAGCTTAGTTTAGAAAAATCAAACATTTTCGCCGTTCTGGACAGTAATAGAAAATAAAAATAAGCCTGAATTGTATTTTATATTTTTTTTGTATGCACGATACAGCAGAGCATTGGAAAACCACATATTTTATAAATTGCTATTAAAATGTATGCACGTGTTATTAAACTGTAGGCTGCATGTTTTTATGTGTAGGCCTATTTTGAAAACAACTTATCAAGAGAGCAGTGTTATATAAACAAAATAACAAATATGCCTCTGTGGAAGTTCACTTGCAGATGTTAAATAATTTAGCATTTGTTTGGTTCGCAAGTGCGTCTAATTCTGGTGTTAAGTGCGTTTCTTTCCTGTGTAGTTTTTACATCATTTAAGATGTTTGATATAACTTTTTATGTGATTTATCGATTTGTGTGTGTTTACTTTACAAATTATGTTTATGGATAGTAGTTTTTCTATTAAAAGATGAAAATAGATAAGTATTTGTTCCATAATGTATGCCTACTTTAATGAATTAAAAAATCTTTGTGTTTTGTTCCTATGCTTATTTAAAAAATAATACATTCAGTAAGAAAATTGTGGAAACATGTCTGTAAGGTAATTGTGGGATAAAGTTCAGTCCGTAACATGTCATTTAAAATAAGAATATTTTTTCGTAGCCCTCATCTTGTTTTAATTAGCGGTTCTTAAAATCGAAACATAATTGTATAAAGAGAAACTAAGTTATACAGAAATGCTGATGTAGCCTGTTTTATTAGCTGCAACTAAAGTCAATTTGGCCAAAAATATCCTTATTAAATTACAAAAGAAAATGTATTTAAAATACATTATTTTTTCTTCTAAGCAGTAGTAAAAATTACTCTGTAGCGTTTTATAGAACCTCCGTGGACAGGGACAATTTCTAATGGTGGCTTAAGACATTGTATGCCGGTTAGCTGCCATGTATATCTAATTTTTGAAAAGCTTGTAGATAGGTGAACTAAATTTTTAAATTTATATAATATTAAACGTTGGCCACGCTTGTTAATAATTAACTTTAATAAACGCAAAGTAAAAATATATATAACTTCATATTCACACACTCTTTCCGTGTAGGTGTAATGCAATGCAGGACAGACATATGCGATACCTTTATTTTTAGTAACAGTACAATTTGAATATTGCAACACTAACTAGTTAGAAATACTGTTTTTTCTTTGATGTCAATGTTAGACGTAATTTAGTCGTTCCATATCTTATAGTTCCTCATATGATTAACAACGATAAAATATTTCTCATATATGTTAAAAGTTTCTAGTCACTCAGTACGACGTAAAAGCTAACTATTCTCTTTAAAAAATGCCAGAAAATGTTTGTAACATTGTATGCAGACTGAACGTAGCAAAACGCATCAACTGAAAAAGGTGTATTTTATTTCTGCAACTTCTGAAAGAATGTCCACTCAAATATTTTACTGTGGATCATAATTTGCCAGTAAGTTGTTAGTTTCACGCAGGCTTGTTTTTCAGGACAGTGTTTGCAAACCGCGAAATTGCAAATAAATACAACAATGTCAGAACGAAAAGAACTGCTGAAAATTTCGGAAGGTAAACTATGTCACGTATGTACTTTCTTGAAACGTGAAATTTTATTTCAAAGTCGTAAGTAAGGGCGACTTATCTGTGGTTATTGTCTATTTATAACAAGGAGAAATATTAAATTACAAGAGCGATGTCTGTTTTAGAAGGGGATTCGATGCCGCCAAATGTACAGTAGGCATGACATTGAAGAAGTGAAAACTATTTGCAAGTTTATTTGTATGTCTATGATACATTTGCTGGTTTATTCAAACTTATATAAGTTTTCAACTTTATTATATTTTAAGTAACACTACAGATTTCGTGCGAACATGTAAATATGTCCACCAATAAACTACAAATGCAGTAAGTTGTTAAAATTTGCTGATCTTTATATTTGTGAAATTGTGCTTCATCGTGTTTACGCAACGTAAGCATATATTGTACTATCTGTCCCGTTGCGGATTCGCCCGCGTGTATTACAGATAAGACTAACTTTTAAATACGTATTAATGAATTATGTTACTATATTATCTGTATATCTTTATTTTGCGAATTACCTTAAATTGGTTTGTATTTACGTACGCAAACTTTAAATGTTCGAAAGCAAAAAAAAAAAAAATGTCAGAGCTAGCTGTTAAATAATACAATAAATACGTTGCTGAGCGTACTTTATTTGCAGAACCTCTTTGTTTTTAATTAATTCATCTTTATTTATGTATGATGATAACTGTCTTTTGTAGAGCAAAAACATCTAATGCAACTTTCGAGTTGTTTATCCGGGGTCAATATTCACTTTTCGAGAGTTCTGTAACATTTTACTACTTTTCACACCCGTAATTGTCGAATCCTGAGTCCTGTTTTTAGATATTTACATAAGCTTAATTTTTAAGTAAAAACCGCTTCGATATCTTAAATGGTTTTGGAGATACGGATGATTATTTGGAAACACGTTTTATTTATTTTACCAGCTTTCAAGGACGAATATCGAAGAAGTCAGAAATTACTTTTTATGTATTTATGAAAGCTTAATTTAAAAAAAAAAAACTACCTCGATATCTCAAATGGTTAAGTAGATACAGATAATTAATTGAAAACACGTTTCATTTTTTCACCGGCTTTCAAGGTCAAATTTTGAAAAATCCTAATACTACTTTTTAATCATTTACATGAACACCATTCTGATGCAAATATCACCTCTATATCGTAAGAAGTAGTTTAAGAAAAGTAGAGGATTTATTGAAAACACATTTAACGGCTTTTCACCCCCTTAATTTCCGAACTTTGAAAAATCGAAAAACTATTGAAATATGCATTTGCTTAGGCTATGTTTTGAAGTAAAAAATATTAACAGTATATCACATTTCGCTAAAACACTTTCCGCTCCTTTAATTTTCGATTTTCGAAAAATCCTACCTTAGTAGGCGCCTACGCCGTGAGGGAAAGCTACCCTGAAAATGTCACGTTCCTAGGTCCAGCGGTTTGGGCTGTGCGTCGATAAGTGAGTGAATGAGTGTGGCACACAGTTTTAAGAGTTAGTCTTTCTTAGCGTTTGTAAGTAATATATAATATTTAGTGTAGTTGTGGAGGTACGTTACTGCTGCAACATATCGTCCCAGAAAACCAAAGTTCTGTCTGACAACTGGAAAACATTCTGATATCCTGCGAAGACATATTGTAATAACTGCACATGTCCACGATTTGACCAAAACTGGTTCAGTTTCATAGCTTAGGTCATGTAATGTAACTAAGGAATATATGAGTATGTAAGACCGCGTTATATGAAGTTGGTGAGACGAGACCGCACGAACTGTCGACCAGAGATACAGCCACACCAGATAACAAGTGTTCAGTTTGCTGCGAGATAATAGCGTGGAGTTCGCAGTCTGTGGCTTAGAAAGAGACACAGTGTTTGTTTGAATGAAACATATTTTCCTAGCACACTCTCCTGGATATTCTGACGATGGCATAGACAAGTAACAGACATGGAATATACAGTTTATACAGGTAGAAGGAGCCAGCACATGTGATTCCTTTCATCGTTTCCACAGTCGCTTTTCTGGCATTTCCCCCGTATTCTTTCTTTATTCTGTTTCCAATGACGCTGCTTGCTGCTTTTTATGCTTCGCTCCGGGACTTGATTAGAAAAATACAGTAGCGCCGAGTTTCGTACAAATAACTTCTTTCCTGTCTGTGTGCGCAGCTTCTTTCCCCCTTTTACGAGATATCCTTTAATCTTGTTTTCGAGTGTATAAAAGCTTTTTTCTCAATGGGTGGCGGTTATGTCATCTCTCCTGTAAGAATTCCCCCCCCCCCCCCGTACTTTTATATTATGGAGAAATTCCGGTACCTTATCTCGCGTGCTTTAGCCAGCTGAACACGTGGACGGAGGTGTTTGATGAGTTGCGGAGGGGAGGGGGGAGATCGTTATGAGCGAAATGAAGTGGATTATCGCAGAGTGCTGCAAACAAAGGCCACTCGGCAAACCGTACATCTGATTACAAAGCAACGTTGATTCGGTTGCCTACTCTTTAGGGGCTGTGATATCACACGCTACGCGAAAATTATTATGTATTTCAAATATGTTAGTCTCGTGTTCAGAGTTATATATTCTTAAATTTATCGACAACTTTGCCAACTATGAGCTGTTTAAATTGATGTGGGGAAATTTATCTTGCACGTTTATTTAATTAATTTCTTTCTTTGCCGTATGTCTTGTCGGTCATTTTTAGAGGTTTAGTGCCTATCAAACTTTGTAGAACTTTTATGTATTCTTTATAGGTGTTTTAATGGTTGATATATCGTCTTTATTTTGGGGCATAGTAAGTTAAACATAAGTTAAACTCTCTAAAATAATGGTCAATTCTGATGTTACATTCACGTTAATACTCTACCATAACACTTACGCATTACGTCGGTAACATTATTAGAATAGACTTGATCATGTTCTCATCCATTTTATTTTTCTATTATTTTGATGTATGTGACTGGAAAGACTTCGGAATTGTCGTATGTATATATGAGCGTTTGCTCATTTAATGCTGCGAACAATCGCAAAATGTTGTCAACATGACAAAATGTTTCGGCATCTGGTTTCAAACAAATTAGGCCTACTCCTATTTACTTTCTTCGCAGAGCAGCAGTACGATAGTTTGTAATTATATAAGGCTTGACAGTAATAGGCTTTACCTGTTGCTTAAGTCATTACACCTTGCAAGTAGACTTAACTGTTCACGCGGTAAAATAAAAACTTTTAAAGGCTCTGCAAATGTTTTTCTTTCAGAAAATTTATGTAGTTTCCCAAATTTTAAATGCAACATTGTCATGGGACTAAATAACGCAAGATGTGTCTAAGTATCTGTGTATAAACTTTAAGAAAGTGTAGAAATACATGTGCAGCCTGTTGGTAATATTACATTTTCTGTGAGAAATCAGTACAAAAAGCGTAAATTTACATAAATTAACCAATTCGAAAGTACGCGTAAAATAGGCCCTACACCAACAATTTATTTTATAGCACAAATGTATGTACATTTACAACTAAATCAGTTTTGTATTCAAACGCATACATCGCTATAAAATTACGCATTTTTCTGTTCCATTTCAATAGTAGTACAACGTTTAATTTAAGGTCGCATTAAAATATAAACGCAAAAAAAATATCATTATTGCCGAAATGTTATGTATTTGCGTATGTGTGTGCACGCACACACACATAAATACACACACACACACACATGAAGTACTCGATTTACGTCAGGGTTAGGTTCCTGAAAACAGCGAGGCAAATTGAGACGACTTAAATTAAGTCAGACGAGTCCCGCCTAAGGCCTACAGCTAAACCTTCGTCCAACATAAGAATGTCACTGTTGCGCGTATAAATTGGTTAACGAGACGTGCAAGAATGGATAACGCGCTGTTATTCTGAATCAGCGATTAATTAAGTAGTTGAAAAGTAGGTACTCAAATATAACCGACGTTAATATCCGAAACGACATAAAGCGGTACGACGTAATTCAAGATGTGTGTGTGTGTGTATATATATATATATATATATATATATATATATATATATATATATATATATATATTTGCGTTCTATATACATGCGTTCATTACGTGCACATCAGATAGTTGCTGATAGGCTATGCCACACAGTACTACTTCAACCGCCACAAGTACTTTTCATTGCACAACTTGGATGTTATTTACAAAAGAAAATATATTGTCATAATTTGCAGATCAAGTCGAAAACATAAAAAAAGTAAATAACGAAAACCAACATATTCTAGATCGCAATCAAAATTGAAATTTAAGCAAACTCAAGTAAAACTAAAAAAATTTCGTCCTGTGTTTTATGAATAATGTAAGAAACCCATGAAATTCTATTGCGGGGTTAATAATTTTATTTACATACGTTAGTTTTTGGTATATGTCCTTAAAGTGGGCAAAATTTGACTTTTATGTGCCGTATTGCTATATGGTTTTTATTACCATTATTTTTATTAGGAAAATTTAGTCTGAAAATTTATACAAAGCAGATACTACCTCGCTCAAATATAAAAATTTATTAATATTTTATTGAAGAGCTCTTATACAAGAGATATTTTCCGTACACCAGAAATGTTTTTTTTTTCTTTTCTCTGGTAACAACTTGCTACAAAAATAACGCAGACATCACAAACTAATTGCTGGTTGCCTGGCGTTGTTTTATTGCTACGAAGCATCTTCTTTAATACCAGCGCAAGAAAGAAAGTTCAATGTGAGAGAGCTTTACGAGGTTTGAAGAGCCGATGAGGGTAAAGTGATGTGAAGGGACAACACAACATCATGGCCCGAGCCGTGATTCGAACCGAGGACCTTTCGCGTCGTAGACCGGCGCCTTACCGAGTACTCTACGGAGGCCGGCAGGTCAGAAAGGGAAAACAAAAACTAAGAAAAAACATTAGTTTTGTTAAAATAATAACAACTTGAGGTTTGTATGAAATACGTAAATTGTTTCTGCGCCTATCTGTAGTAAACGTACACGATGTAATTGTGTTAGTTTGTTAATAACTGTCATGTTTACTGTTCGAACATAACATAAATATTGACGACGCTGTTCAGTTCAAATAGTGATAGGAACAAACTGTTCTGTCGTGGGACATTTGTTTACACGTTGTTAAGTAATAACTAGGGACTGGAAAATTTCGCGAATTTAATTACCCGCACGGTAGAATCTATTGTACTATGCATTCTCCAGCCCCGTCTATTCGTTCGTTGCCTGCTGCTCCACTAAGTATCAGCTAATGGACAAACGGTCGAGGCTTTATTATGCATGTGATAGTTGATTCTAATATGCGTGTCAATGAATTCGTGAAATTTTCCTGACCCTAGTAATAACAAACACAGCAACTATCACTCATGTACGCATTACTCTCTACGCTAAACAGTCTGAACATGCAATCACTGACGACGATGAAGACCTGTAGATATGCACGTATGACACTAAAACAGGATGGCCACCCACCTGGAAAACCTGGAATCGTCAGGGAAATTGTGGTCACCTGGAAATGTCAGAGAATTTTTGCTTCATCTGAGACATTTCAGAGAATTTTCTTGCCTCGTTCATTTTGAACTTCCACAAAAGTCATAGGAAGGAATATAATGGAGTTTTAAGAGCATTATAAAATTTTTATTAAAAAAAATACCGTTGTGTAGGTGTTATTATACTCCATTGTCAAGTTCTGATTAATATTATGTCAAGTTCACTGACAGTAGTGTCAGAAAGGACTTAAAATATTTATCTTTATTGGAAAATGTGTTCAATGAAATGCCAAAATGTTGTTTTCATACTTGCAAAAATCAGGGAATTTTCTTTTTTACAATGAGTGGCCATCCTGTAAAACCAAATGGTGCAAAAATAGTTTTACCAAAAATCGTAGCTCTTCAGATCAGCACACATGTTTTAAAATATTTGTTGTTCCTGTAACATCACAGTTACGTGCCTCCATAAGTGCTCTCTTATAACGGCTGTTCCGTCAAGCTAGCAGTAAAGAATATTTCATGGACACTCAGTTTTATGAAAATTATTTTGCTGTGAAACAATTGTAAATGTTATGATCTTTGAAAGAACTGTGCAATGGGAGTGCATGACTGGATTTATTTACTTGGACATACTCCATTGCGAAAATTTCGCGATGGAGTATGTCCAAGTAAATAAATCCAGTCAATTGTAAATGTTGTTATACGGAATAATTAACTGTACACGAAATACCTTACGATATATTACCATAATATAAAGATTGATTTAAAATAACAATAGTGACGTTACATTAAATATGTCAGTATACACAACAAATTAGCAATGTTGCTTTTTTCGGAGCCAATATGGATAAAATACTTAATGGCAATCCTAGATAATGGTATTTGCCAACTTTATGAGTAAATATTTATCCATAATTACTAATTCGTTACGCGTGATCTCTTGCGGCGCAGTTAAACGCACGAGGTTCCGGCGTCAGAGATTGTGCCTCAGAAGTTCGCAACACTGAAAACAATTTTGTTTAAAACGTTGGCTAAAACTGTTGTCTAGGATTGCTATTGTTTAATTTTCGCAAATTGGCTTCAAGAAACCTACAGTTATAGATGAATGATTTTAGCGTTGAATTATGTGCCACGCCCTCTTAAGAATTTTCACAGTGGATACTTAATTTTTCAAGATTTATCGTTTAAATTAATACATTAGTAATTTGATCTAATATTCATCATATTTGACTTACCCCTATTATTTGTTAATTTGTAGCTCGTTTCTAAAAGTTCGTATGTACGTACCAACATAATATAAAATATTTATTTATGCGTGCTGCAATCTAAAATGTGGATCCTACATCAGTAAGCCTAACACAAATGGAACTTACTATTAGTAAACTATATATTTTAATTCTATTACTCATATAATTTCCGATATTATATTTTATTTATATTGTACTATCTTTCAAAATGCAAACTTACAACTGTGCATCATTACAATTAAATGTTTATATTATGAACAATTACAGTGTTTTCAGTTGGTATGAACGGAAAAAAAAATTTTGTTTTATATGACGACGTGACATAGGTGTCAAATGGCTGACATTCCGAAGGTATGCTCTGCACAGGGTCAAAGACAGTCATTATAATATGTGGTCGATAAATAATGTGTGTGTGCCGATTTTGAAGAGATTGCGTATTAAAAATTTTTTATAAAACACACACAAGTAGAGACAGACACACGGACCGAACGGTAATTTTATAACCCTTATTTCCTTCAAAATGATGTCTAAAATGTCTACTGACATTGCATCAGACTTGCACAACACATAAACAGGATGTGCTGCTATATATGTTTACACTGATTGAAGTTATGTAAACGGTGTATATGTTCGTACATACAATACTGTTTGTAGTCAATGTTCAATAGTTGCCAACCTTCTGTCAATGAGTTGCTCTTCGCTTTGTCACTGCACTCGGAACATAGTGTGAAGACAGTGGCCAGACAAAATGTATGGCCACTCATCCTCGCTCACAAATCACATTCTCCATAACGCCGTCAGGAAAACTTATCGCGAGGGATACGATCGCACCTGGTGCCGCCCGCGCTTGCTTCATCCATCTTGGTATGATTTCCGAAGAGGCAAGATGAACCCTGGGAGACACTGCCGTATCGGCAATCCATCATGCCGCATGCCGGGGGCCCGATTGAAACAATCTCTCTCCTCCCCTAGGCTCTTCCCCGAGCAACATACAGGGGCAGTGCTCACGTGCTGAATCTCTCCTGCACAGGAAATATTGTACATATCAGACACGTGCTGTTGTAATTCTACGAACATAAACCTGCTCTCTTAAGTCTGCTGATACGAACTGATCAAATACGTTGTTTATTACAGACACTTCACGCTTTCAAAATAGTGGATGATCAGTGCGACAGAAGAGGACATCCTACATATGTCAACGCTTAAAAACATTTGTTGAAACATGAACTTCAGAAATAAAATCAATAAAGAGCAATCCTATAAAATAATTTTGTCAGTGTCGGCAGCAAGCATGTTGCTTCTGGAATATGATGTTTTTTTTATGACACCGTAATATTGTGTCAATGGTTCTGGTGCCAGATAATACACTGAATGAATGCGTAAGTCTGACAATATATTACTACGAAGTAGACAAAAAATAACTGTAAAGGTTAACAGTGTTTTATATATTAAATTACAATATGCTGAAACTATCAATTTGTAAAAGGAAACGTCCTTGATTACGCATTGGCAGATTTTTTCTGGTATGTGAACTTCAGAATTGATGACATCCCTTTTCGAACCGCTTTGCATCGAAATCTTTCCATTCATGTTAGAACATAGGAACGTTATGTTAGTGTAATCGTGTTTCTCTAATTTGGAACAATTATGTACATTTTAAAGCAGTTTCACTGTGGAGGTGTTAAATAATACTTAATAGCAACAGTGGTTGTTGGTGTAGCGACTATTAAAGCGCACAGGATTGAGTGAAGGTAGGCACAATTTTCTGTTGGTGATTGATGGGCCTACTTTTGTTTGTTTGCTTCAAAAAACAGTTTCTTTACTCTCTGTCGGTAGTTGGGGCCTTTATTTGGTGTTTTTTTTTTAATTCTCGGTCCGTGGTTGGTGTTTACAACTGTTATTTGGTGGTCGGTCTCGTAAATTGTATGTTGCTTGTTGGTGTGTTGAGTGTTTGGTGATCATGAGCATTGAAAGTTATTGAAATTTTATCGTATCTTTTGCACTTAGACTCGTATCGCATATTCAGTAATATGAATGTGTGTAAAATAAATAATCGGAATATTAGTCTTTTTTTTGTGTAGTGAAAAATTATGCTATAATGATGTCAGAGAGTGATTTATTGCGTCGAAAGAACTGTATGTGCAAAATTTTAATGTACTCGCAGTATTTGTGTTTGAGACATGAAATATCTCAACTTAACTGAGTCAGTAAGAGTTTACAGTTTACCGGTAGACTGAATGTTTGATATTTGTCTGCAAACAGTTGAAACATGTAAAATAATTGTCGTCTAACATTGAAAGGTGAGGGTTTTGGAAGCTAACTAACACCTAAAATTCTCGCGTTTTTCAGTTCCCTTTGATAATTTTGTTTATCTGAGTTTATCGTTAAATAATGCTAAGTATATGGGAAAAAAAATCTCATGCAACTGACAATGTACTCTGTTAAGAAACTATATTTTCATTTTGAATATTACTTTCAAAATTATATTAATCTGGAAAAAAATTAAATCTAAAACATTTTATATACCCAATTTTAAATGCATATAGACAAGGTGTTAATGTTGGGTTGTTTGGATTGTAAATTAAACTTTTTGCGTCAACACCGACTGTTGTACCATCACTCGTATACTCGGCACGCCAACCATAACCCGCCAACATCAACACTCACGAGTCATCAGTTGTGCCATATGTTCTAACACAGGATCTCCTTCTTCCCCCTTCTTCCTCCGAGATGGCAGAGCATATTTCCTGTTAGCCACGGCCCTTTGTTGTCGAGGTGTCTATTGTCGCCCTCGAGTCCTACATATACTCTCTGTTGGGGTCGGTTGTCCCACACAGTCTGCTAAGAGGGTTGCCGCTTGCAGGGGTTTATACACACCACGTCTCACAACAATACTACTCCACAGTCTGTCTTCGTCTCTGACTGAGTAACGAGAAAAAGTTTATACGCAGATTCCGTTCCATTTCGCTGCATTTCCAACAATTTTTTTTGTGAATCAGTGTTTTTTATCGTTTGTGATTAAAGTGTTGTAAGTTTTAAACGATTTTACATCGATTGTAAGCCAACATTAAGCAACTACAGCACTTAAACGTTACATAACGCACAAGGTACGTGTTAAGAGCATATAGTTGTTATATTAGCCTGACTGTTTGTAGACGATTTCAAAAATGTGTAACCTAAACATTGCACTCAGGGCAGAGCGAGGCACTCTTCCATTCTGCCCCAACAGTATCCCATCCAGCCAGAACCTCCTAGAAGGTACTGAGTCAGCCCTAAGAGTATCCCTTTGTGTCCTGTGCCCCCAAATGTTATTAGTTTATTTATTTATGCACCCGATTTCAAATTAAGGATAATTACAAGGAAAACAGGATACATAAAAATTTAATTAACAATCAATGAAAATTATTGCATTTCAGGTAGTTAATTCCGGGGACATTTGATTTTGTAGGCATTATAACCGTAATTGTACCGAAAATTGCGACCAAAATATACTTATAAAGGAATAAGACAACTCTGGCTATGAAAATTATAATTCTTGAGAAAAAGATATCAATGAATTGTTTCTAGAGTAAGAAAATCTATTATCTGACTACATAAAATTTTAGGAATAGTAGTCTTTCGTCCCGCTATGTAAGGTCTACAATCTTAAGCAACATATACCAATTAACGTGTGTGATCTTTGAAAGAACTGTGCAATGGGAGTGCACGACTAGATTCAGTTTCTTGGACGTACTCCATTGCAAATTGAACGACTGTCAAAGAAAAATAAACAAATAATAGAAAACCATAATGTAAGCAAAGTATGCTTTAGTCAGCAAGATACATACACAACATGAAATTCCAAAATAGAATCGGGTAAAATTAAAACAAGGAACAAACAGATAATAAACGAAAATAATAACAAATAAAATTAAATTAAAAAAAAACAAGTAACATGCGACACAACGATGAGACGAAACAACAAACACAGTAGATATCTGACACGAACAAAAAAAAATATCAAAAGGACACAACAAATAGACGAGACAAAACGCAACAGATATCAGACATATAAAGAAAAGACAAACGACACAATGAAGAGACGAAACAAAACACAGTAGTTTTCCAGACAGACAGTGTTACACTGTCTGTCTGGAAAACTCCTGTGTTTGTTGCTTCGTCTCATCGTTGTGTCGCATATTACTTGTTTTTTTTTTTTTTTTTTTTTTTTTTTTTTTTTTTTTTTTTTTTTTTTTTTTTTTTTTTTTTTTAATTTTTCGTCGTGATGTTACTTGTTTAGTTTGTTTAAATTCCTCGTATTTTCGTATATTGTGATAGTGGTAATAATTAATTTGGGGGGGGGGGGTTGAAATAAAACGAGAAATTATCAACTTGACTAACGAGCTTCCTTTCCTCACTATTGGGCAAATTTCCCCAGTTAGTTACAAAGCTTCTACTAAATGTATAATTTAAAACGGAAAGTAAACATAGTTATCACATTTTAACTTTATCCTATATTTGTATGTTCACTTTCAAAATAGTGAAAATTTCGGAACTTCATCAGTAAACACGATTAAAATAGAGCATATGCTACCAACAGACATACAAGCCTATAAATGTTACCTTAACTAGTCATTTATAAGAAATTAAATGTGTGTATACAGCTCCGTGTCCAAATATATATACGTATCAATCGGACGACACCACTTTTTAATTGTTTCTCAAAGATATTTCTTCTTTTCGGGATTTATGGAACATTTCACTTCTTTCCATCCTCTAAATTGGAATTTTGAAAAAAATCATGAAATTACTTATTAGGTATTTACGGGAGCTTAATTCCTATTCATAAACCACCTTGTTGTCTCAACAGGTTTAAGAGATACAGGGGATTATTTGAAAATGTTTGATGTGTTATGCCTTTTGAGATTGAATTAAAAAGAAACTGTAACTACTATTTAGGGATATGCGTAAACTTGATTCTAAAACAAAAATCACCTCAATATCTCAGAATGTTAAAGAGTTATCAAGGATTAATTTAAAACATGTTTTCCGGTTTTTCATCCCCTTAATTTTCGAATATCAAAAAGTCTAAAAGTGAGGTGATATACACATTTGTACGCTTCACTCTGAAACAAAAATCACCTCGATATCTCAATGGGTTTAAGTGCTGTCAAGGATTAATTGAAAACACATTGCATCCCTTTTCACACCTTTAATTTTCGAATTTCGAAATATTACTTCTTACCGAATGCCTATAGCGTAAATTGAAGCTACTCTCAAGAATTCAGGTCCAGCAGTTTAGGCTGTGAATTGATGAGTGGGTGACTGTGGCACTTCATTTTATGTATAGAGGTATTGTGTGTTCAGTGATCATGATCCATGGAGTTGGGCAGCTTGCAAACCAGGATATTTTAGGGACTACCAAATAAACGCATTCGGGACATCTGTGGGACATCACCACAGGAAATCAATGGGACAACCCTGCAGGATATCTGTGGGATATCCTTCAAGGATCTCCGTGGTATATCCTTGCAGGGTAAGGGGTGGTCTTCATGCAGAAGGAACACAAAAACACTGTTTCATTTCGAAAATATTTATTCTCATATTTTCATGCTGTACAACCTATTTCTTACGCTCTCATTGATATTAAACTTTCTATCATAATGTGAGAAGACTCGAACCAGCAACCGTTAAGTTTTAAGTTAAGCATGCAAAACTACTACTCCACGACGTCGCTTTGCTTACTGACATCCAAAGTTTTAAAAAAAAAAATGTTGCGCTGAGAGAGACAGAGAGAGAGAGAGATAAGCATACAAAGTTTGGTATAAGACGGCGAAACGATATGGAAGATGAAGTATTTAGACCTTTAAAATGTGTATGGCCGCCATTTTTAAATCGAAGTCTAATTTATTTAAATTACATACGTTAACATTGCCTACCAAAGCACTACTGACGTGGCAAGTTTGGTCTAAATCGGTTGAATACTTTTTGATGTACGACGAAAAAGCTTTACCTGCTAATGTATACTCTATTTCCATAACGAGCAAAAATCCAGAGTACTTGCAGCGATTTTGTGTTCAAATGACCGAGTTACTGTGTAAGTAAACACTTGTTTGCAACGTAAGAAGGTATATTAATTTAGTTTGATCCTAGTGTAGTGTAACAAGTGTCAAACACACCCAACCAGGTTGGCGGAGAAATTAACCGAGCACCGACTGTAGCTACACAGCGCGCTGAGGAATAAGTAATAACCACTTCACACCAGCTCTGCGTGCAGAGGCAATCTACCGAGTGTTGTTGAGGTTGTGCAGCTTTATGTTTTCAGTTTTGCCGTGTAATTCCCAAGTGGTCCTTGTTTCGTTAATGTGAAGCGTGTGGGAGGTGTTAAGTTAAAAGTGTTTAAGCTAAAAAGAGGGGCGGGGAGAGTATAAAATTTCTGTTGCCCCTAGAAGCGAAGATTAATCTTTGAGCGCGCGCCGGAAGTTTAGGTAAAGTGTCTGACGCGCGGTTCCTCTTCGCCGACCATGAATTATTGCGCGCGCCTTCGACTGCAAGCAGGGCGTTCTGTCGGCAGCAGGCGGAAATGATGGATGGACCGGACGAATTCCTTGACGTAGGTGAAGGGGAGGGGAAGCAGGTGGGGCCTGAGCCGTGCGAGAGATGGTTTTTAACGTCGCTTTCTCTCTTTTCTTCTACAGGAGTTAATTTCCCCGGGTAACGGAGGGGCTCACAGCACCGACCTAATAGTTGGCAGGGAAACACTTGCAGACATTCTGTGCCCAAGAACCTTTTATACAATATGCAACTCCACGCAGAATAGCTAGGTATACAGAAGTAAATTACTATCGCAGTGCCTTTGATATACGTTTTTGGTAGGTTATTGGTTTCACAAGGCTTAAATACGGACCTTGTTTCTGATTGGCTACTGAGGTCTTTGGAAGATTCCCCATTTGTGCGTTTGTGCGCAGCTGCTGATTTGCAGTTTGCTTCTGCGTCCCTAAGTTTTCTGTGCTCTCAAGGTCGCAGCAGAGATGAACATTACTAGAAACAATCATAGCCACTTGCTGTTTGGTCAGTTCACTTTGTTATTGCTGATGTAGCCTAGTCAAAATGAAAGTCCGCAAATATTACAACTAAACCTTATAGTATTATATTTTAACTGTGTTCATCGTCTTCGTAACTTCAAAACTTTTTTTTTGTTTCAGGTGTTTCATCATTATACATATTTTACCTATTTATAAAGCAGCCAGTATAACATGTAAATAAAATCTACTACTTAATGGTCGCGGATGAAACATCGACCAATTCATTGTAAAGAAATATTGCACTCAGCTGCCAATTAAGTTTACTCGATGAAATACGTTTCATGCAGTGATGCTAGTTCCTGGCATCGTAAAGTTATATGACTTTCCTGTATTGCAGCATAACTTATGTGATGACCATACCAGGTATTTTGTAGATAAACATATCAAGGAAGTTCGGTCCTAGTAACCATATTGCGCCGTTAATTAAGTTTGGAGCGGTCAAACAAACATTTTTTCGCACTACGCATCATAAATGTATGATTCTTTTACTCTAACGAATTTGTATTTTTTAACCAGTATCTGCCGCGGAATATGACAAAGGAAAAAAAGCCATAATCGCACACCATATTCGATACTTGGTAGCATTCTTGAAACATTTGTTACTATACAAATTTTGTTATGCTTCTGTGCTAAAGTTTGCTAATAATAGATATTCATCATATACCGGCCAAACTATCAAGTTTAGAGGTATAGTGTACTGATGAAAATTGTTTATAAAGATGTATGAAGCAGTCGTACGTAAAGAAAATTGTAGTTTACTGATTTGAAGTATTCTGTTTTTCGTTAGGTTAGTTTTGGTTCAATATTGTTACTTTACCCTTCAATTTATCATTTTTTGTTAGCTTAGGTAAGGTTAGGTTATGTTTACTTAGGTCAGGTTAAGTAACCTAACCGAACGAAAAATGGAATACTTGGTGAAGTAACCTAACCTTACTAAAACTACCTAAAATAACCCAGTGTTACCTGAAAAAAAAAGTGAATTTTTAAGGTAAATGAACTAAAACTTTCTTTACGTACGGCTACCGAGCGAGGCGGTGCAACGGTAACACGTTGAACTGGCATTTAGGAGGACCCGGCCATCCTGATTTCGGTTTTCCATGGTTTCCCGAAATCACTCTAGGCGAATGATGGGATGGTTACTTAACAAGAGTTATGGCCGACTCCTCTTCTGATTCCTGTCCTTGTGTAAAGTTGTGTGTAGCCGTCTCTGATAACTTCGCCGTCGAGGAGACGTAAATCAGACTTACTTTACATTTACGTACGACTACTGATTATGTTTATAGAATCAATTTTCATCAGTGAACAATAACTTTAAAGTCAATAGTTTGGCCGGCATACGCTGAGTAGCTATTCCTAATATCTACCGCAGTTAGTCAGGTACATGATGTCCGATGGCACAGTCTGACGTCACAAGTACATCCTGTGATCAATTGTGACCTCGGAGTGGTTGACTGTAATTTGATTGTGGCAGAGCAGCGGCTGTAGAGAGACGGAGAGCTCCAGTCGACGAGAAGAACCGTGTTGTTTTAGGCTGTCGTGTTTACGGAAGAGCTGAACTAACATTAGCTCTTGACTTTCCTGCCAAGAAACTGTCCCGCGGCAAAGATCTGGCTGGTATTTCGACACCGCACTCTCTCCTCGTTTAGCATTTATGACTGAGTATGCGCCAAGTGTTTTAGGCCCAAAGTCTCTAAGCTTATATGTTTTTCTCTTCTCTTCTGACAGGAACCCACTTAGGCAGTAACAATGTTTCCAAATAAGCGGTGTTAGATCAACTCTGAGCACGCCGTATTGGCAAGCACGAATCATCCAGCAGCATATTTTACTGTTATGTGGCCGTGTTACTAGATCAATTATACCTTCGACTGTGTTATGCTACTGATTCACGAGTGTTCCTTCTTCTATAACAACGATCCAACAAACAACTCACAGTTGTATATAGTCTACACTAAGTACCGCTACTCTTGAGACACTCGGCTCGCCACTGACACTCGGATATAATTGTATTGATTTGTTATTGTTCGCTGGACTTTAACAACATCACTGAATCACGCTAAAACATTTCTTCGATTTAAGAATACGTGTTTAAACTAAATAAGCATTGTTGTAGTGACCTTCATTCTGTTTAAATAGCACAGACAGCCAGGGTTCGTGTACCGACACTATTTATGTTGCTCCTGCAGCAGTCTGTAGTGTAGAAGGTTATTGTTCAAATCAGAAAGTCTTTGCACATGAGATCTGTAGAGTGTGTTTGAAGGTGAAGTTCTTGCATTACCGCTGAAGCGCAAACAGTTATTAAACTGTTAATTTGCATGAAGTTTTATGACCGGAACAATAAAAATCGTTAAATGTGATGGTTTTGAAAGATATTGAACTTATGAGCTAAACGTACTTCGAGTACGCGAATAACCACTACCAATGTTTTATTAGCTTAAATCTAACGGTTTTAAACGTTAACACAAGAGTTTTGTTGTAATAGTAATAAAAGAGCTTATCAATTTTCTTGTTAGTTATTTCGTTAAAAATAAAGATTACTTGCATGCACACAATATGCATGCATGCAAATATTTACTGTAAACTACAGTTATCTAGATATCGTAATTAAAAGACCACAATAATGTTATGATTAATATTGGTAGTATTCTGATGGAACGATGTTTTGTTTCAACAAAAGGCCAATAATGTGTAAC
The DNA here is from genome assembly GCA_003012365.1 of Medauroidea extradentata. Classification (NCBI taxonomy): domain Eukaryota; kingdom Metazoa; phylum Arthropoda; class Insecta; order Phasmatodea; family Phasmatidae; genus Medauroidea; species Medauroidea extradentata. The sequence continues at coordinate 141,098 of PNEQ01049872.1, forward strand.
AGCAGCTAACTAGTTTAGTGGCTTGCTATTACGAGTGTTGTTATTTGACGTACAAATAAAATGTATCACGCAGCAGCCGAAACGAACCTATGTAAATATTAATTGATTCTTTTCTTTGCGATAGAGATAAGCAATAGTATGCCAGTAGATAAGATAAATGTGGTCAACAGTGAAGGAGGTGAATATTAGTGTTGTGTAAAGAGACTGGGACATAACTTTAAGGCAAACAAAATAAAGGACTACGAAAAGTGTTGTTTGTCTTTAACATTCCTATGCCCCAAAATTTGTGCTGGGCGAAAGAATTCGCGCGTACCCAATAGGCTAGAAAAAAGTCACATACGAACTTAGCTGACAGCCTGTTAAATCACTACGTTTCCAAAATAAACTTTGAAAGACGTCATGTAATGAAGCTCTACGGTTGAGTGACGACATAACGAAAACATGTGACCAACCTCGCCGAGAATTCGACAGTTTGTTACAAATTTTAGCCTGGGAAGGGGAAGATAAATAAGCCAGAGATGGAAGGTAACAAGAGTTTATTAGAATACAGAACAAGGAAATACAGCAATACAGAAATAGAGGCGAGTGGAAGGGTTAGGGTAAGGCGAGACAGGAGATAGGTAAGGGATTGTAACAAGTTGTAACCATATCTCCTTGGTGGGAGGCGAGCGGTCAAGCCACCGCTGTCCTCAGACCCTTGGCCATTATTGGCCGGTTGTGACGCGTATGATTAAATTCATCAAATGATTGGCGTTGCTCACTTCTAAATCGCGTTCAAATAAATCTTCAATTTTTGTAAACGTAGGTAATGTATTCTGAAACTGCTATTAGTTGATATTTAACAATTTACATGTTGTGAGTATTTATCAAGACACGCTACTGTTCACCTACATTATGCAATAATTCCTGTCAACATTCGCGTTCGCTCATAACAAGAAGTAGCCAGCAAAACTAATGAACATCATTTCATAAACGTTGATGAAAATAACCCAAAAAGTACAAACGGTCAAGTAAGTTTGAAAAATGACTTAAAATATTCAATTGTCTATTTCTTCCTATCTTCCACCTGCCAAACTGAAAACAATATTAGTATACTTAAAATATTGGAAAATTTTACTGTGTTCAGTTTAATGGAACTCTAAGAATTGCGTAAAATAATTTTTACATGTGTTATCATCCGAATAGTTTGTACCCGCAACTACAAATTGTCAGAAGTGATATTAAAAATATTTTAACAATTAAGTTATATTTAGAATATTTTAATAACTTTGTCCAGTAGTTAGAGCTCCTGGCTAGTTAACCAAGGATCCCTGGAATTAAAACGAATGCTGAACTCTCTGACGTTACGAAACGCAATCTAAATACTGTATATGTTATGTCTGTCTCAAAATGGCATACCTGCAGTCATAATATAAAATTTTGAATATTTTCAGTAGTTTTATAATTGAGACATACATAACGTTTACATGCATTCACGCCGTGCTAGCTTCCAAAATAACAATTATACAACGATACGCACTAGTAAAGTCACAGCTTAGAAAATTACTTTTAAACTATGTAAAGTGTTCTTACAATCGAAAACACTGAACGTCGTAAATTATTTATTATTCCTGTCGTGCCATCCCACACAACTGTGGATTTGTAGCTATGAACATAAATATAATTATCGCTACCGTAACTGTCAAATATGAACTTTGTAACACTCTGGCTAGGTATTCTCTATATGTGAGGGAATACTTATTCATTACGTACTAGTTTTTAAAATGGAGGACCTTAAATGCTATCCCTAATAAAATGAAAATTTTTGATAGTGAAAGGTAAAATGCGAGACTCAGAGTCAGTCTTGCAATTCTCAAAGTATGTCAGGAATTTTTTTTAAAATAATAATATATGTTGATATGAGATCGATAAACTCCAAAACCGTTTGACTGAGCACCATTAAACTTGGCACATTTTATGGAAAAGGTTTTTATGCTATCGAGATTCCTCTAAATCGTCAGTAGATGGCTCTACAAGACCATCAACTTTTGTCCATAGCTTCCCCTTATGGCATATAGACCACTTACGGTGAGGAGGGGCGGTCGCAATTCTACCAGTATCAATTGTTGTAATATATACACTGCAAGGACAACGTCTGCTAGTCAATATTTAAAACTTTGTTTAAATCGTTCAGTTGTTTTCCGAGAGATGACATAATGCCAAAAAAATTTAATGGCTACCATTTTTAAGCTAAATGCTAGATACGAACAAATACTTAAAAAGACAGATGATTTTTGTAAGTACTGTACGAAGTTTGATGGAATTCTGTACAAGGGTTTAAATGTATTTAAGGGGTGACACGCGTACACGCACAACACAGACGTACACTCGTTCTGAATTATGTGCTAAATGTGTAAAATTATTTACAGTACAAGTTCTGATTAACGTTCTTCTAAACTACATGCCGGGAAGTAAAGCAGGTTATGTATTGGAAACAATGCACATACTTACGTCTTCTTACGTCTATATTTACCGACGTTTCACCAATAGGGGCAATAGTCGTATAGACATATTTCTTAATCAGTACCTAAATTGGTGTCTCCAACTCATTTTAAAATTGGTGATAGTGCAATAAGTTTTATTTTACTGCTGCTAGAAGGCAATACATGAATAAAATTTAATTTACTGTCATCATATCGCAAACTTAGAATAGTTATATATGTAGTAATAATATGAGAAAAATTCGTACTAGACAAAATTTTCCAGTATTTAAAACCGTACTGATAGATGATACTTTACAATTAAAGCTTTATAAGTCGTGAAAATATGATAGCTTCAATTTATAAATGAATACTGTGAAATCGAGATATATTAGCAATTTTAAGTCCAACATGTCATACACACAAAACTTATCTTCAATTTTATATTTCACGAATGGAATTATAAACTAATTAAACTGCTTGATTTTCCTTACCCTCACATTATCCCATGATGACTTTAACAATAAAGTACTAGGTATATATTTTAAAGATTTACCTATGAAATAAAAGATCCATAGAGAGATAATTTCTTATCACCAACTTGTCATTTAAACTCAGTAACTACGTACAATCTTTGTAGCTATATACATATTAAACCATTCACTATAGTTAGCAGTTTTTTGTTTATAAACCTGTTGTGACGTCGTCAGGAGAGCTGCATATGAGCCACGTACATCTAGTATGTAACTACACAAACTGCGACTGCGTCAGGCAAAATAAACATCATAGCAGCGAGCGATCACCCGAGAAACACACGAGTAACGCCCGGTAACGGCCAAGTAAATATACAGAGGAGAGAGTTGTAGCTGGCCTTTACCTCGCTGATGGTGGAGGAAGAGAGTAAAAGGGGTAGAGAGGGTGAAGTTCGCTTGTCGGTACATTATGAATGAGGTGAGAAGTCTGTATTAGGCAGGGGGAAGGGGGAGGGATGCTGGGCTGTAGTAAATGTGACGTGACAGGTCGTGGGTACAGTCCGCTAGGCGAACAAGTGGAGCCCCCTTGTAGACGCCATGTCGTCTTTCACCAGTCCATACAGACCGTCTGCAATCTTATATAGCGTTACGTTTTTATAAAATTACTCAATTTTATTATTTGTTAATGCTAGAGTATTTACGTAAAACGTACAGTATTTTATAACTTGTTTAAATGAGGGATTCTTTTAATATAAGTGAGACTCGCAGTCTAAATATCAGGTACGGCTTTAGTTTACAGTATATACAATTATTTTATTATATTTACGATGTTCTTTACGGAGGGAAGCAAGAATAGTTAGATATATAATTATACATTCATGAATACTTATGAGCCGCTCAATTTAGTTACGACGATGACAGTCCCACCTTGTTAATGATGCCGAGGCTGATGTAAGGAAACGGCCACGGTGATCGACACGTCGTAGATCTGGACGTCGTGGTGCATCTTGGTAGTGAAGTGGTCCTGGCGACGATATGGGGCAGACAGACCTCGTAGGTAGCGTGACACGCCCCTTTATCGTGCCCTGTGTGGCAACTCGTACCGTTGTTGGAGTGGGGAGTTCTGCCTTGCAGTTTGCAGCACCTTATGTTTAATATTATGGCATTCCTGGCCGGGTGGCCTGGTTACTAATCGCTGTGTTAGAACCAGGGTTATATGGTTCATAACAATAGTCTACTGAAGTCAAAGTACACACACATTTGAAAAAATGCTAATTACGTCTTTTCGTCTAATTCGCAATATCCCGCCAGTTATTAGTATAAACATAGTCACGAGACTGATAAACACAGCGTAAACAGTAAACAAATGTTGTAAATTTACAAGGAAAATCTTGTAACTTAATATCAGAACATTATCAGTCAGATAATAAAAGTGAGATGTCAGAAACATTTTAAAGTGGTTGCAAATATTGTGAACACCTTTGGGAACTAGTAGAATAAATGTTAATGAGCAAATTTTTCGATTTGAAACAAAATAAACCTAGGAGACCTGTTACATTTTACAAAACATTTCGTACTTTTACAAAAAAAATTTGTAAATTTATTATAACACTACAAACAATTGTTGTAAAGTGAACTAGATATTAGCTAAACATACAAAATTTGTTTGTAACTTTATAGAAATGTTTGTAAATATACAAAGAAATTTGTAGAAGTACAAGTTTTTTCTATATTTTACAAAACATTTTTGTAGTGTTACAAATTTTTTTAGAAACAGGTTTCAAAAAAAAAAAACATTTTTGTAAAAGTACAATCTTTTTACTGTGTATGGATGTTATTTTTTAATTATTCTTGCAAACTGAACCATTTTCATGAGTGGTCATACTGCAAGCCAGTGTGAGCAGACAATGCATATTCGCATATAACACACAGCAAAACAAAAAAAAAAAAAAAAAAAAAAAAACGGTATTATCTGTCGCCAACAAATATGACATAGCCCCCATATAATTATTACGAATGTTAATATAGTCGTCGTCAAGTAGCAGACTTTCTTACTCTGTTGACGGCAGATGCGACGTTTCGTGATCTGATCTTGGTTCCTGTGTATTTTAATATTTGGAAAGGTATTAATTCTTCGGCTATAACAAAATATATTTATTGGTTATCTTTACTGGCCAGAGAGCATTAATATTTTCTCACTTTATCTTGAACATGTAAGTTATACACATTTCAGATTCGTTATTTATATCTTGTCAACTTAAACTTAGAGCAATTCGCAGTAATTTTTATGTAAGAACATTCCGGTCCGGTTGTTTAGAGGTAAACATGCCTTCTTCCATGCTATAATGTCATAAAATAATATGTTTACGTCTGAATGTCAACAAGAGGCGTGTTGTCGACAAGAAGAATACATGCCATTTCACTGACTTGTGCTAGAGTTGTAATACTCGTGCCTGGAGCACCCTAGAGTTTCCACACTCTTCACTGTAAACAATTGTGTGATTTTACAAGAAAAGGTTTGGAAAGTAACAGCTAAAATATTTTTCTCTTTAACAGATAGGAGAATTTTGCAAATATTTAAAGTTATTAAAGTTTTTCAAATGTCTCTGAGAAATAATTTAATTTTGATTTATGGACTAAGTGTTCGTTGTGAAACAAAATCAACTTCAGTTGGGTTTTATAATTTTACAACATATTTTGTTCCCACTTTTTCGAAAGAAAGTCTCGGAAACCGTATGTAAAAAAAAATTAGCGACACTACGAAATGTTTACCAATGTCTTGTAAATCTTACACTTATAACCATTAGTTTCTAATAAGTACTACTGTAAAATATAAAATACATTGGTCACACACGTACAAAACTGCTTCATTAACGTACACAAATATTGCCGTAGGTGTATGGTTACAAGCATTTTTTTTTTTTTTTGTAAATTTAAGGCCATGCTCTATTGTTTCTACTTTTTTTTAGCTATATTAAATTTTATTTATTTAGACATGTCATATTATTCTGAAAACGTAAACATGTCCGCCATTGTGAAAATATACACAGGATGAACAAAATCAATTCAATAAAAGTCAGCTTACTAATTAGTACATTTGTACAAATTTCGATGGAATACGGAAAATTATTCACTGAGAAATATTATATTTTGCTCTTATTTTGGAAATATAAACACAGGATAAACGAAATACACAAAAGTCAATTCAACTTGCTAAGTGGTGCATGAGTAGCAAGATTAATGAATTTCGGAAAAATATTTCCCTAGATATGTCATACTATGCTATAAATATAACAATAGCAGCCGTTTTGAATATATTAACATAGGAGGAACGAAGTACACAAAAGTCATCAAGTCAGTTTATTAATCAATTGTTGTACTAAATATTACATAAGTGTGTAAATATTCTCTCAAGTTCCATATGATTACATTATCAGACTTTTCAGGATTTTCTTAAATATAATAGTCGATAAACAGAGTCGATAGACATTTCATTCAATCTATCGATCAAAGAATCGATCGTGTTAGGCATTCGGCACAAACTAATCGAAATGGCAACTGTAGTCTTCAAGAATGGCTTATTGAAAGTTGGCACGCGCTTGATACAGGCGCTGCAAACAGTTCCTAACAGTCCAACATGACAGTTTCCGTTCTATAACCCTCTTTGTTCTATGAAATATTTTTACAGCAAATATTTTCAATTAATTCTTAACAAGCTTTGTTCTTTTGTTCTGTGCACATTATGTATTACAAACAGTACCTTCTGATCAGTGATCTTTTAGAAATTCATAAACGTGTTTTGGAAAATAATTTAATCGTAACTGCCATTATTCAATGCAGAGGTTTCAATAAACTTGCATCAACTACTATATGAAGACATATGCAAAACAAAACTATAATTTACAATATATAACTATGGTTGTGAATTTAACACATTAATATTCGATCTGGAATCGGGGATAATTAGGAGAAAGCATAATATCTCTTTATCGTGTTTTAAACTTTAAATCTGTAATATACAGAGTGTAAATTCCATACCGTACAGGTTCAATAGTATTTAGGACACACAGGCACACTAACACGCGCAGACAGACACATACAAACACATACACAGACACACACAGACACAGACAGGAAGGTTATCTCATAAACTTCCGTGTTACTTCGGAAATTGCTAAAAATATGAGTGAAAAATGCGTGTACTGACGCAATATCGCTGCTGGTAAAACACTGTCGTGTTCACATGTCATATATTTTGTGACGTCATCATTATCCAAGAAAGACAGCAAGCTTAGAATTTACTTTTCTGAATACCGTCACTTTTCAGGACATCATGAAACACGCGTGCCGCTAAACTGCATGTGAAAAGAGTTATTCAAAGAGAAGTGTGTGTCTAGCACACCCATTTGAATAAGAATAGCAGACAAAGCGCGAAAATAAAACTCTGATAAAAAAATTAACACATGAATTAAAAGTTGTCGAGTTGAAAGGAACGTTGCTACGCAGAAAACAGCGCAATATTTTAATTTTTCATAGCAATGTTCCCCTTCCATTCTCGGCCTTCCTTTCCTCGTCCTGTTCGCTTCAGTACCGGCAGGATAAAGTCAAAGGGAGACGATACCATCTGGCACACGCGAGAGAAAAAAAAAACGTGTTTGAGAGAGGAAATCATATTCTGACGCTTTTCATATTTCACGTTTGTATGAATTCATTGCGAGTGTAGTAAAGGCTGGCCTATCGCGAAAAAGGCGGGTAAAATAACTCGGATAATATAAACATGCTCGTCTCAGCCCCGCGGCTTATGTCTCGTGAATGTGTCGCGTCGCCGAGTAAACAGCGAGATATATCATGTCCACGTCCTCTTATGTACTACAGTGTATCATTGATCTGTTTTTTCATAAAGCGTTCTTTATACCAAATACGTTTTCATGTTTAAATTTCAGCGAATGTTTTACTGCAATATCAGTAATATCTGTTTTGATAACATACGAGTCAATGGTGTAATACATTAATTAGCGTTTAACACAAGCCAAATTTTTCGGTATTTTTTTTAATTCAGTACAAAAAAAAGTAATAGAAACGGACGATTATAAAAAAAAGCACTTTTGTCAACACCGTGAGGAAACAAAACGCCAGATTTAAGAGTTTCTGATGAACGCCATGTTTAATAGAAAATATTGTACCTCCGATTCCAATGAAGAAGATTATGCGAATGTTATTTAATCAATGGCCAACTTCTTGCTCATAATGTTGACAAAATCTTTTATCTTGGATTATGAGTTTAGAAATTTTTATAAAGTAGCATAAAATAAATATGAACTTGAATCTCTTCACGATAAAGTGAGAGTTTGTTTAGGCTCTGATAAAGTTTCCAGTACAGCTCACTTATGATTCTTACTTACATTATGTTGAGGGAGCGTTACTAATTTCTTATTTTACCTAGAATACGCTGTTCAGGCATAGATGTTTGTAGGTTCTAGGGCGTGGCTTTGAAGAGAACAATTTTGCTGAATAAAAAGTATAATTTAAAGTTGTGCGTGGCTCTCTCGCACTGTAACGGCTTTTCCTTTCCATACGTACAGTCTTAGCTACAACTAGTATTGTCTACATACGACCTGTCGTACATGAAGTCGAAACAAGGAATCTCTATCACCGTTCTACAGCGAGAATCTCTAGTGATATACCTTTCATTTCTAGTCGTGGCTTTAAACTCGGGATTTCCATGGTTTAGTTAAATCCTTATGGACAGTTATTAATTTGTGATGGAGGCATTGTGTGTTTTATATTCCAGGAGTCACTAACTATATATATATATATATATAAAATTGTATATATTTGTCACTGTTGACAGGAAATTACCAACATTTTTGCTACACACACAATTCCTATCAACAGACATTGATAAATATATAAAATCTATATATATATATATATATATATATATATATATATATATATAAATGAAAGCTGACTGATTGACTGACTGACTGACTGACTGACTGACATATATATCAAATTGCAGTCCAAACCACTGGACCTAGAATCGTGAAAATTTTTGTGGGGGTTCCCTTCAGGTCGTAGGCGAGCACTAAGAAGGGATTTTTCGAAATTCGACCTCTAAGGGGGTGAAAAGGGGTGAAATGTGTTTCCTAAGAAATGTCGATAGAGCTCGAACCCGACAGCCAATCATTGTGATTTTTACTTTAATAGGACACTCGTAAAAATTCATATTAGCCAATTTAAGGATTTTTCGAAGTTCAACTTTTAAGGGGCTGAAAAGACCTTAAATGTGTTTCCAATCAACTATCGATATCTATCGAACCATTCGTGATAGGGAGTTAATATTCACTTCAAAATATTGCTTACGTAAATACCCAAAAAGTAGTTTTAGGTTTTTTTGAAATTCGACCCCCAAGCAGTAAAAAGGGGCAAAATGTGTTTTTAATGTATCGTCTATATCTTTGAAACACAATTGGCTATCGTCGTGATTTTAACTTTAATTGGTTACTTTTACAAATGCCTATGACAGGACTCAAAGACGTTTCGAAATTCTTTATTTAAAGGGGTGAAAATACGTGAAATGTGTTTTCGATTATCCTTCAATATCTATCGAATCAATCGAGATATCGAAGTGCTCTTTGCTTTAAATTGGTGCTTTTGTAAATATCTCAAGTACCATTTAAAATATATTTTCTGAATTCGGCCCTAAACTGGTTAAAAAAGGGGTAATATGAGTTTTCGACTCACATTCGATA
>PNEQ01049873.1:0-66234 GCA_003012365.1 Medauroidea extradentata
CCTGCTGGCACTAGTCAAATGAGCCACGCCTACATTCTGCCAATACTCAAGAAGCAGAGCTGCATTTGTGCACACAAGGTATTGAAACAAATTGTTGAAGAATTCTTTTCACCAAAAATCGTGGGCTCTAAGTATATTATATTGAAATATTGTGAATGTACAATAGTAGGGTTGTAAATGTTTGATTAGTATAGTGTAGGTATTATCGCGCAGAACGTACTATACCTGTAAGTAAATGTACTTGTATTATGAAAACAAGTCTGTAAATTTTAGTTTTATCGAACTTCAAAGTACCCTCAACTCATTGAGATTAAAAACTAAAATATTGTTTCAAATCTGAATGCAAATAAGTACGTGTGTTTATCAGTAAAGCTACGATTTTTGGCGAAAAGATTTTGGCAACATTTGGTTCCAATGCGTTATCTGCACATCTGCAACTTTGCTACGTCGTTTATGATTGGATGATTTTACTCTCACTTACCTTGGAAAATTACAGAGCTACGGAGTCTCAATAATATTATTCTGATTGGTGTAGTCAAATGAGAGACGTGTCTCAACAATGACACGCTGCTAACAACCATGAAGCAGAGCTGCTGATGTGCACATGATACACTGAAACAAACTGGGGCAAAATCTTTTCGCGACAAAATCGTGGCCCTGTTTATCAGTTAATGTTCAATTTGCTAAGTCCTAATAAACTAATGTCTAACTGTACGTTTTCCCAGTCAACTTATAGTTTAGTAACAAAACCGTTTTTTTTTTTTTTTTTTTTTTTTTTTTTTTTTTTTTTTTTTTTTTTTTTTTTTTTTTTTTTTTTTTTTTTTTTTTTTTTTTTTTTTTTTTTTTTTTTTTTTTTTTTTTTTTTTTTTTTTTTTTTTTTTTTTTTAAAAATATAAACGTTACCTTAATGATTTCGCCCATTCAATTTTTCCTGTCTGTATCAAGATATAATTCACGAGTATAGTTACACACAGATACGAGAGCGACAAATGGAAGAAAGACGTTGACTGCAGCGTGAAAGGATGTTTACAACACCGTAAACTGGGCAAAGCCTGGAGAAGGAAGAAAGCAGATGTCTGGGAGTCGGCCACAAGACAGACGCGAAGTCTGGTCCATGAGGAAATTCTGAAACCATCGAACCGTTGCCAACTTCCCCTTCTTCCCTGCCATCACCAACCAACCAGGCAGGCCACTTTCAGTGGGTAATGAAGTTGAAACTTGCTGGTGCATCGTCACCACCTGTATTTCCCTTACCACATACACTGAGAAAAATTGATTATTACGACAAATAAATATGGTTTATATTAATTTTGTTGCAACAAATAAGATACTGTTAATTTATCAATCGTAACGTTGAAGTTACTACTGGAATTTAGTTGCTTCGATAGTTAAATTTAGTTGACATCATTTATTTAAAACAAAATTATATTTAATTCGTTGTACTAATATTTTCGTTGGATGTTATGCTTGACAATACGTGCATTTGATTTTACCCAAAATATTTGTTCCTGTTAAAAATACGTTATTTATTTGGTTTCACTATCATATTTACTTGAATCAACCGTATTTATGACATACTATACATATTTGGTAAATTTAACCATGGCAGATATTAAAAGAAACAAACTATTTGGTTGGATGCGACGAAATATGTCCGTTCGGGAAGTCGTTGTTGTAATGGCAGTTATTTAGTACGCACGTGTTAGCTGTTAGGACACACGGTGGTTTAGGAAACTTGTACCTCCTTTCTTTTTAAGTATAGGCATTTACTACATTTGTCGAGTATTAATTTTTGTGTTCGTTTGTATAATTACGTTAGATTAAATGACTGGAGATAACTATAACGGTTAAAAACATTTTTCCGAGTGCACACGAGTCAAATTGAATCACGAGTTTATCGGAATCACATGTCACACGTATGTAAATATAAAAATAAAATAAACGTTAGTAAGTTGTAGCAGTCTAGGGGTACCGTACGTGTTTAGCAAGCTATAGGTTGTAAGATTGAACCCGTGTGCATCCCTATTTTTCTTATTTTTATATATTTAAACGTAAATATATTTGTATAAATAAAAATTGCTTTCGTGATCAGAGCAAGTAAAATAATTTAAATGTCGTATATTTAAATGGTTTCTCAAACAAATGTATGTTTGATTTAACAATATCTGTATGGCGTCATCAACCACGTTATTTGGTTAAAACAGACAAACATATTTCAAAGAAATAATCTGGTCGTAACAAACAATACATTTATTAGCAAGTATTCAAATATACCATTTGGCTGTATCAAAACAAATTTTGCTTGATTTTACAATATTTTCTTCTCAGTGTAGTTTCGTTGAATTCCAACCCAACTTTTTCCCCCCTGATTTCCTCATCTTTGGAGATAGTGAGTTATCGCGAAAATGGCTTATGCAAACATACAATTGAAAATGTTGCAGTTTCACGCAACATACATAGAGATGATGGTATATCGCGAAAATGTTTTGTGCCAAGATAGCCTTGAAAGCACTGACACAACGTAGCTGTCTGCAGACCAATACCAGGAATCCAATATTACAATATCGGGATTCTTATTGGCTCAGTCAAATAGGGCAACAGCTCCACGTACAAGCTAAAGCCAGTAATCTTCTGGTAAGCTGGACGTGTATTGAAATCCACCAAACAGTCAAGTTTTCCCGCGATAAACCATCATCTCTAAACATACATTATTCGATGATAACTGTCCGACACGACACAGTCGTCTAGACCAATCACAGGCATAACAAATTACGTCAGCACAATTCTTATTGGATCTGTCGAATAGGGTAGCAGTTCCACGTGCAGACGAGAGCCAGTAGCATAAACATATATAGCGTTCAACGTGCGTTGAAACTTAGCAAACAGTCAAGTTTTCCCATTACCATCTCATTCCAATCTAGTTACTCTTAACGCAATTCTCTCTTAATTTACTGTTTTTGCGGTAATTAATTTTTTTAAGCTTAAAGGAGAGCAGACACATGGGTGAATAGTAAAATGTGGACCCCTCCCGCACTGAAATCCTGGCTACGCTACTGACCTGCACCGATAATATGCAAGTCAGAACATTAGTAGTAAGGTAAGCAAGATGTGTGGAGCGCAAGAGTGGACTAACTTCAGTGCTACGTTGCCACATTGTGCACGTAAAATGTCATCATACAACATTTTGAAACTAACATTTTCGTCTTCAAATAAGCCCAGGATTGGCGTTGTTTCTAGACACCCTATATTCAAGACTGCGGAACGCGTAAAACCCATTATTCGGGTCGGTAGGCGCACGCTTGCAGACACGAGGAGGAAATTAAAAAAAACGGGCTGCATAATGGCGGGGTGCGGGCGCGGTAGATTTGAGGCGGTTCTATAAATAAGACACGTTGTGTTTGGGCGTGCCGAAAAGCATGCCCGCGTCTAATGATAGCCGGGCCGCATTCCAGGGACCCCAGCCAAGCAAACAGCGTGAGAGTCATCAATGGCCGCCGTCGTGTGGTGCATTCTCTCTGTGCGATCTCTCTCTCTCTCTCTCTCTCTCTCTCTCTCTCTCTCTCTCTCTCTCTCGAGTAGCTGCAGGCGGAGTTCTCAACACGCGCGGTTAGAAAGACATTTTACACTTTCTGTGCTAAAGAACGTTAGGGCGGCCGTCTACCTCACACTTCAAATGCGTTGCAGTGTGTTTCTAAACCGGCTTTTTCTACGAAAATATTCCACGTGTGCCCGTTGTGCCAACGTACGAAAAGAAAACAAACTTCAGACAAGGTCGGAACCTCATTGTTAAGACGCCAAGCTCATTAAAAATACTGTTTTTAAGCCCTCCAACATGGGAAAAAACGGCCTTTTCAGACTCCCGTACTTCAAAATGTACTAACTGGATGTATGTGAAACTCAGATTGCGACCTGCACTGAACTAAGTTGCAGACCTTCCACCAATAAAATTATATGGTCACCGCTTAGTGTCCCATAGTAAAAACCGTTCGGCGGGAAGCTTGCACGCTAGCTCAGCGCTTGGCTCGTTGAGGCGACGCGGCATTTGATGCGCGCTTCAAGGTCAACCTTACTGCTCCGTCGCTTCTGAGCCTCTGACGCGCGGGTAGGCGGCGCCCTTAAGATGGAGTGTTAGCTAATTTTCTTGTCCTAACCACAGAATATTTAGGAATACAGAAGTGAAATAGTCGGCAGGAAGGCGAACTCAATCACACACGCCAGCAAAATGGCTTCCCTGGCCAGCAACATGGCGGAAACACCTATTGCCAATCAGCGTGAGGCAGCTGCTCTGCTAGTCGGCAGCCAGGCCAATAGGAAACCTGTAGTAACATGCAGGAGCCAAACAGACACGGGGCTGGAGTCTACAGCCTCGGGCAGCCAATAAGCGGCCAAGTTCGCGTATATCAAACGAGCCGCCACGTCATTTCATGTCTGTATTACTATTTAGTCTGTGTCCTAACGTTGATTCAAATTGTAGTATCAAAATGTTCTCTTTGACAAGACGTAAGTAGAGATGATGGTACATCGAGAAAATTTTTTGTGCCAACATTGCCTTGAAAACACTGACACAACGTAGCTGTCTACAGACCAATGACATGCATCAAATATTACAATAGCGGGGTTATTATTGGCTTAGTCAAATAGGGCAATAGCTCCACGTACAAGCGAAAGCCAGTAATTTTTTGATAAGCTGAACGTAATTTGAAGCCTAGCAAGCAATCAAGTTTTCACGCGATAAACTATCATCTCTATACATAAGGTATATTCTTGAAAATCTGTTTGACATAAATTGCGACGTAATCTTTCATTAATTTGTCATGCAGAATCATTTGAAAGGAAAATTGTTTATCTTTCAGGACTGATTACAAGTCCAAAATAAGGTGAACATATAACACTATTATGATCTTCTAAATGCATCACAAATATCTTCTTCGCCTTAACAGTGCCACATTTACTAAAAAAAAGTGGAGGCAGAAGTTATTGCAGAAAATCTATAAATAAAATTTAGCACCTTGCTATCCCCTTCAAATATGGACTAACACACGGCAACCAGTGGCGAAGCGTGAAGTGTTGTAGGACAAGCGGTAATTAGCAGTGAATATACAGAACTCTCGGTTGTGTGTGGAACCATTTTACTGATGGAGCAGGTACACTGCACAGCCAGTAGCGAGGAAATCTCTCTCCAGTAATACACCGATGTCTCAACAATAACTTCTGCCACGTGCTCAAAGTCAGATCTCATAGGTATACTGTATCCATTCTAAGGTTGCAACAGAAATAAACACTGTCACAGCTGAGCTCTCGATCATTGGTTGGCTGGTTAGTTAACAGTGTCGTTGCGACAGGAAATAGGTCCTACGCTAAATTTCTGTGTTTTAGTTCGAGATAGGTAATTTTATCGTTTAGTTGCGTTTTTTAATTCTCTGTAATATAATATCACTCTGTGCGCATGAAATAGTATATGTGCACGGAATGGATTAACTACGACTTACGCGACGACGCCACGTCCATCGTGATTCCATTTCCTCCACAGCGAGGCGTGATTCCGTTTCTCCACTTGTCGCCAGTCGACAGCTCGCGAGACACGCGGAGGTGGTGTGACGGTTTGTTGCACAGCCAATGTCGTTCAAGCGCGGGAACAGGCGGAGTGACACAAGCTGCAATCTTGGAATGGATAGAGTATAGGGCCCGGTAGTTTTCGCGAAAATATTTTTGCACCACTTTGTTTCAGTGCCTTACGTGCGCACCTGCATCTCTGCTTTGTGGTCAGTGATTGGATGCCGTAACATACAACGTCTGGAGGTTAAACCCGCAAACCACAGACGTGTTGTGTCACAGTTATCCATGTACTGATTGGCACAGTCAAATGAATAACGACTCTGCGCAAAACACTCTGCCAATGGTCATGAAGTTGAGCTGCGGGTGTACACGTAAGACACTGAAACAAAGTGAGGCAAAAATCTTTTCGCGAAAACTACCGTGCCCTCCTCACAGTGCTTGCCTTGTAACACGACCACGATTGCCACCAACGGCAACGGAAAAAGGAGACGAAATAAAAACTATAGTTGTACATTTTCTCTACGTTTCAGTCATTATATCACTACCTGTCCCGCCGCGGTTTTGCACGCGTGGAATTTTTGAAGGGAAAGCTCTGCTATTAATACGTGAGTATATTATATCAAAAGCAGTTCCTCGTCATCTTGCCTTACACCGTATTCGAACCCTAAACCTCCTACGAGTGTTCCAAACAACTCCGTTAAGATGCAAGATACCTCGTCAGGATTCTTAAGAGATTAATTTTGTACACACAGACCCGTACCCAAAAAGGTATAGGCTACGTATCAACAGAACGGCAGAAAGTAACTACTTAAAATGTTTGTTTACGTAGCCACACCTGCTTTTCGGGTTATTTCCAACCCTTTAAACTGTCAAATTTCGAAAAATCATGAAATAGCTTTATAGGTATTTACGTAAGCCTCATTCGTATTCAAAAATCATCTCGATATCTCAACAGATTTAAGAGACAGATGATTGAGTGAAACTACACATTATTTTGTTCATGTTCTTAGAGGTTCAATATTTCAAAAATTCCTGAAACTGTTGTTTAGGAATATGCTTAAGCATCCTTCTAAAGCTAAAATTCACGTTCCTCATCTCAACGGAATTATCGAGGATTGATTGAAAACACATTTTACGGGCGTTTCACCACCGTAATTTCTGAATTTTCATAGGTCTAAATATAAGGTAGGCCTAATATGCATTTTCGTAATCTGAATTCTGAAGGGAAAATAATCACCTCGATATATTAACGGGTTAAAGCGATATCGAGGATTAATTGAAAACACATTTCGCCCCTTTTTACTTACTTTTACTTACTTAACGTCCGAATTTTGAAAAATTCTTCTCTAGTGGGTGCCTCGGGCGTAAGAGGAAGCCATCCTCAAAATTGCATGTTTCTAGGTTCAGCGGTTTGGGGTGTGCATTCACTGATGAGCGAGTGGGGCACTTAAGCACGCAACACAGTTACAAATAACAGCAAAACTGAAAGCTAATAATGTGAAAATTTAGAACCATTCATCAAATTTTACGAAATTAAATAATAACGTCTGCAATTGCAGTAATGCTTTCGACGCCCGCCGCAAGAGTCAGGGCTCTGATTGGCTAATGCTCATCGCACCGCGCCGTGTCGCTCTACTGTTAAGTTCCTCATAAGAGACCACTAATGACATCATTTCGAGCTGTTTGAGACATAAATGCGAAAACAGATAAAGGTAAAAAAATTATGCAAAATAATCAGATTTTGGCAAGCAATTAAGTGACGACAAAACAAGGAAAGCCTCTTTTCAAAATTTCGTTAACATTTTTTTTTAAATATGAAAGTAGACATAGTAAATTGGACCATAATCGAGCACATTTGACAACTCGCAGAAAACAAAGCACTCGTTGTATAGACGAACATAGAAACTAGCAAAACCTATCACCTTTGTTCGTAACCGTCGCTTCATGAAATGAAATAACAATCGTGCTGAAAAAATTCCTTGCTCTCTCCCCCCTCTCCTTATAAACAAAACACCGAACCAGTTCCTTCGTGAACTACAGACCTGTCAATCATCGTAAGTATTCCAGACTTCCGTTGGCTTCCGCAAAATCTAACGTATAACACTAGGTACACACGTCATGCGACCAGCTGTTGGAAATTCCTACATATGTTTGCTACCGACCAACGTTTGCGAAAAGTTACCACCAATATTCAGTTAAAAAGTTAAAGTGTGGCCCTTTGAACGGAAATATGAGGACCAGTTTAAAAAATGTCTTCAGGCTCGATACACATTTAGTACTAAGTAATAAAAAAATTTTAAGTTAATGGTTAATGCTGTGCTTATAAATATATACCCCATATTTTCGAAGATTTAACAACATGAATACACACTTTTTAATTTAATACCCGTATGTCAAGAACTACAGGACAGATGTAAAGCAAATGTAATATTCTACAATTTATCTAGTATTTATTGGTGCATGTCGACCACGTTAGAAGATATCACAAGAATATGTAAGCATGTGTATATATATATATATATATATATATATATATATATATATATATATATATATATATAGAGAGAGAGAGAGAGAGAGAGAGAGAGATTTATAATGTCATATTTCAAGATATACTTGTAAAGATTTGAACTTTTAGGGTTAATTTGCACCCACGATTGGGAAAGTAGGCTTGTTAGTTATGCTGTTAACTTAAAATTTTGAAGTAATTGTCGTCCAAAATAACACTCGAAAACGCAAGCTTAAAAATTCCCCCTCCCTAATCTCTCCATACAAACATTTATTCTCATACCAATATTTTCCTCTTATCAATGCCGGATACGTGTCTACATATTCTTTAAGAGCCCGTATCACTGCAATGTAGTAAATTTATCATTTCTTGATTATATATACTTCAGTAAGACTTGTTTTGAAGTGGGTCAACAGAAGTGTAAATAACTATACCCTTAGTTGCAGTCATCACATTGTATGGGAACAGGTTAAGGTAATTATAGATATTATGATAATATAAAATATAAGATAAATTTTAGCTCTCACATCACAGAGAAAGTCAAACAACTCTAAGAAAAATGAAGCACAAAAAGCCACGCACAATCATAGTGCGTAATTTTGTAATATTTCTATCACAAGAAATAGACAGTAATTTCTCTGACACTTCATTAACGAATAATGCGATTGGTGTTACATTATCTTCTTTATCTTTCTTTTACTCACACGAAAATAATTGCTATTCCTAAGAATCGTAATACAAGTAAGTTGATCAATATTCGAGTAAATGTTAATCTTCCAAAGTTATGCACACTTCGCTATCAGCTTTAATTTATCAAAATTCCTTACAGTTGATAACTAACCAAAATTATTGTATGCGTGAATACAGGTGTACATACATACATACACACACAACACATACAGTGCTTTTGAAAAATTAGACTATACAGTAAAAAAATTTTCAACAAATCTATGTGGCAGTTTTACATGTGCTCAGTTTTAGAATTTAAAAAGAAATATTCGAAAAAAAAATTTTTAATAGGGACCTTAAGCGGCTGGGCTTTCGCACGGGTCATCTTTTTATATTTTATTTTACTTTATTTTCAGCAGCAAAGGCGATAAATATCGCCCACAAACTGTTCGTTTCATCGCGGGTTGTTCAATTTGCAAGCCGGCGCACGAGGGCTTTAATAGGCCAACTAAATATAAATGTTTCATCTGGAACACGCGAGGAGTAACTCACGAACAATAAACTGCGCGCGCGGCATAAATGCCAATATAGAGGGCCGCCCAAACAACATTCCCGGCGACGCGGGAATCACTCGCGACCAGGGGTGTCCAAACCACATGCCCCGCTCCACGGAGGGCATCCCATCAAAGGTCACAGACATGCGGTCAGCGATTTTTAGCTGAGTCATTAAGAGGGCGTGGTACATAATTCAACGCTAAAAGCATTAATCTATAACTGTAGGTTTCTTAATGCCAATTTGCAAACGTTAAACAAAAGCAATCCTAGACAATAGTTTTTGCCAACGATTTAAACCAAATTGTTTCCGGTGTTGCGAACTTCTGAGGCACAATCTCTGACCCCGGAACCTCGTGCTTTTAACTGCGGCGCAAGAGATCAGTGAATAGTCACCGATTTCACAGTGGTTTCTCACTGATTCAAATTGTTGAAACTGCTCCATACATCAGCGTGAATATTTGAATATTCACTAATTCAGATTTAGAGTGCGGAAAGTGTTCGGTTGAGTACTGGTTACTGAAATCTTGCCCGCCGCCAAATAATAATGCGAAATACGAACGTTTCTAATAATGACGAGTTCACCTTCCTATCATTACGTGTCTGCCTCTTCTTCTTAATCCTCTTTCTCATTCTCTTGCTGTATTGCTTAGTATGTACGTTATACATAGAGACATGCAAAATTCGCGTTATCATTTGGTAGCAGACTATACTTTACTTTCCTATACATAACAGAGCATAATCTGCGATCCAATTGGCCACGAACTTTCATGTGTTGTCAATTCGTGTGTTAACGTCTTTACAGAGATTGGATTCTCTACCGTGTAAGCATTCTCCGCGGCTAGTCACGACAATATCGGCCAGCGGGAGACGTCGAACGGCCTATAGTCACTTGGAGTCTAGTCAGATGTCAGAAAATAACGCGAATTTTGCATTTTTTCAGTTACATACATAGCAACACGTTTGTTGTGAGAAAATTTTTGCACCATTTTGTCACATATTAAAGAATAATACAGACGTGAAATGACGTGGCGGCACATTTGATACGGGCGAACTTCGCGCTTATTGGCTGCCCGAGAATGTTGATAACAGCCCTATGTCTGTTTGGCTCCTGCAAGTTACGGCAGGTTTCCTATTGGCCTGGCCGCCGGCTAGCAGGGCAGCCGCCTTGCGCTAAATGGTGGCAGGCGTTTCCGTCATGTTGTTGGTCAGCGTGGCAATTTTTCCTGCGTGTGTAACTGAGTTAGCTTCCCTTCTGACCATTTAACTTCTGTATTCTTAAACATTCTGTGATTTTGTGTCAGTCCACATGGGCAGCTCTGCTTCGTGGTTATTGGTAGCGAACCGTAAAACGGGGTGAGATTATGCCACGTTGGGGTGTGATTGTGCCAACCTAATTCTTCATAAAATAATAGCATATAATTTTGTTTTCTTGAGTTCTTTTTTCCAACTTGATTTATTCTTCAGGACTAAGCCTATGCACTTAATCTATTTTTAATATATGTAAACAAAGATATACAATTAGGTTAGCATAATCTCACCCCACTTGGCACATTCTCACCCCGTTTTACAGTATCTCTGTGCCTCATTTGACTGCACCAATCAGAATAATATTGACGAGACACCATACGTCTGTGATTTGCCAGTGGAACTCCAAGACAAGAGAGAATTAACACATCCAAGTAATGGCCACGAAGCATAGTCAGGGCCCCGTATATTTCGCGAAAAGATTTTTGCACCACTTTGTTTCAGTGCCTCACGTGCACACCTGCATTTCTGCTTTGTGGTCAGTGATTGGATGACGTAACATACAACGTCTGGAGGTTAAACCCGCAAATCACAGTCACATGAATAACGACACTGCACAAAAACACTCTGTCAATAGCCATGAAGTTGAGCTGCAGGTGTGCACGTAAGACACTGAAACAAAGTGGGGCAAAAATCTTTCGCGAAATATACCGGGCCCCCTCTAATAGTCTGTCTCGCGTAAGAATTCCATTTTTGACAGTTCTAAAGACTAGCACGTGTGCAAATTTCAACAGGAAAATACTTTTAATTTTGATAAACTGCAAAATATGAGAGTCAGCTGAGTGTGTTTGTTTAAATATCACTTAACGGCAGTGGAAAGCACTGCTTATTTTATGGAAACAACTGTAAAATTACGCCACTACAACTGTCAAAAAGTGTAATTATTACGTGGAATGAACTATAGCTACTGATGTGCACAGTAATACGTCCCCTTGACTGCCTTTAAGGCCATGCCCGGAATTTCAACAGAGATTTTGAAAATAATTATTTTTTCTAAGCAACATAACTTAACATCAAAGAAATCCTACATGGCTTTTTCACAAAAAATTTCATAATTCATACCTATTCTTTTTTGGTAGCCATAAAATTCCATTTTTTTTTAAATTCCAGAATTTTACAGCCAAAAAAATCACCAATTTCGGTACGAAAATAAACCAAAATCAATCAAAATATTTTTCTGCGAACGGACGGTGCATTTTATTTGGAAAACGCCTACATAGAAATGTGCACTTAGTACAGAAACGTTTTCAAAACATTCCGTTAAAAATATTAGGGTCTTTTGCACCAATGTGAAAAAAAAAAAATAACTACCCTAGCGTGGCCTTAAGGGCTTGGGCCCGAGTTTTTCGGTTTACGAGAGAATTATTTTTTAAAATCCATACGAGAGTCAATATCGTAAAATTGCTTCGTAACTTTTTTGCAAATTGGTATAACTATGCAATGTAATTTTTGGAGACAAACAGTATGATGAGTATAGCTAATTTATAAATTAAAAGGAAATTTCGTTAATTACGTAATTAGCAACTATTTAGCACATTTCTGAAACTTCAAAATTACAGTATGCAGTTTAAATCAGTCATAACAAAGTTACGAAGCAATTTTACGATATCGGCTCCCATTTATGTTTAAAAAAATAATTGTGGTTAAATGCGAAGAAACTCGGGCCCATGCCCTTAAGGTTGTTCGAGTTCTGCGGTTTCCACTGGCTTGCAGGCCAGTTTAACTGACATGGAGCAATTAACACTGATTAAGTTGCACTGTGCGTTGTCATGTCGGCGACACAAACAGGGTCTAAACACAGGCTGCACGTCTGCCAACGCTGAAACTTTGCGACGACGAAACTGAAGTTACATTGTCGAGCTAACCACCTACAAATTTACCTCGCCGGTTCTTACGCTGTCAAGGTGGTTCTAACGCACAAACCTGTAAGGTACGAGAACTAAAATTACATAGTTGAAAATAATATTTATTTTTTACCTCAACGTGCTGGTAAAATATTCTCCAGAAAAACCCGTTAATTTACAGATGACAACTAGCTGCATGCACTTAAACTCGTATATTTATCAGATTTCTTTAGGATGCAGAAGGCAAATTTGTGTGTCCTTCATGCTTTAGTTTTGTCACGCAAACTAATATGTTTACTGTATTACGAAATAATGTTTCCTAGGATTAACCCATTCAGTGTCAGGTTTTATTACAATATTTGCAACAATTATGCAATGTTTCAAAATACATTAAACAACAAATATGAGTTTTCAGATACCTAAAAAGTCATTTTTAAAAAATTAAAAAAAATTTACCTTTTTTTATGTTTTCTATTAATTTTCAACTCGAGATATATCGGGCAAATATTTTAAGGGGTTAAACAGACATTCCCGTAAATGTACGTGATTTTTTTTTTCACGCCCGGCCGTTATCGTGGAAAGATGTTTACACCATTTTGTTTCAGTGCGTTAAGGGCGAGGTTCACCTCAGTTTTCAACGTCTTTATTTATTTTTATATTTGTACCAGATTTTTTTTCTTATTTTCGACAAAAATTGTGATTAAATCTTCTTCTTAGGAAATTTGTGTATCGCTCATAGTTTTTTCTTAACGAGCCGTGAACGTCAAAATTTGCACTTTACGGTTTCATGTACGCCACTAAAACCAACTGACATACCAAACCGAAAGTATTCACAGTGTATAACAGTGTTGTAGGCTGTGATTAGACACATATAAAAACAAAAATAATAAATTTTTGGTAATTTTAAAATTTTTTTAAATTTTTAACTTTTCATTTTAAAATTCAGCATGATTTTATTTTTACATTTGTACCGGTTATTTTTTTCTTGTTTCAGATACAAAATGTGACCAAATTTCCCTCCTGTAAAATATTTTTATCTCACATAATTATGGCTCGTTAAAGCCAAAATTTACATGTTTCCGTTTTAAGGACAATACTAAAACCAACTCACTTACCAAAGTGAAAAAATTCACAGTGTACAACGATGTTGTAGGCTACAAATTCAGCTATGTTTTATCACAAAATGAAATATTATTGTATTTTTTAATATAAATTATTTAATTTTTCAAATCGGAATTTTAAATTTTAGCATTTTTATTTATATACAAACAATTTTTATTCTTTGTATTTATGTACGTGATATTGTAGTCTGCGACGTCTTTATCCACTGTGCATTTTTTTCAGTTTGGTAAGTCAGTCGGTTTTAGTGTTGTCCTTAAAACGGAAACTTGCAAATTTTGACTTTAACGAGCTATTGCGCGAAAACTATGAGAGATAAAAAATTTCATAAAGCCAAATTTAGTCACGTTTATTTGTCTAAAATAAGAAAAAAATGTCTGGTTCATATGTAAAATAATAACATGGTGATGAATATTACGGTAGGCCGCGCCCTAAAGGGCGTTCCTATGGGGAAAAAATCATACTTTTTTATATTTGTATGAAATAATGTTAGTTTTGTATACGACATTTGGGAGTACATTTTTCTCCTATAAAAAATTTTTAGCTCAGCCAGTTTTACCATAATAGCATTTCAAAGTCAACATTTGCATGTTTTTAGTTCATACACCCCCTGAAAACCAATCAACATAATGATACGAAAGAAAATCACAGTTAAAGTACATGCCACCGGATAGGGCTTAAAGTATATAAATATCCAATAGAAAATATTTTTGTAGTTAAAATTTTTTTTCTAAAAGTAGCCAAAATTCAAATTTCAGAAATTGGAAAAAAAAAAAAAAAAACATTGCTTGAATTGGTTTTTATATAATTGAAGCCCTATCCCGGGACATGTACTTTCACTGCGAATAATTTCGTTTCATTATGTTTATTAGTTTTCAGGGAGTGTACAAACTAAAAACATGAAAATTTTGACTTTGAAATGCCATTTTGGGAAAACTGGCTGAGCTATTTTTTTTTGTGAATGGAAAATGTATTCCCAAGTAACATATACGAAACAAACACTGTTTTATGCAAATATAAAATTATTATGATTTTACCCCGCTTGAACAACCTTAAGTACGTTACTAAAACTCTGCTTCATGGTTGTTAAGCCTGGTACACACTATCCGTAACTCAGCACCGAATACCGTACCTAATTAAGTACAAATAGCACAAGTATATTTTGGAGTAATACGGGCGTAGAATTAAACAAGTATATGTTGGTGTAATGCGAGTGAAGAATTGAACAAGTCACACGTTGGAGTAAAGCGAGTGTAGAATTGAGCAAGTACATGTTGGAGTAATGCGGGCGTAGAACTGAACAAGTATTTGTTGGTGTAATGCGAGTGTAGAATTGAACAAGTCACATGCTGGAGTAAAGCGAGTGTAGAATTGAGCAAGTACATGTTGGAGTAATGCGGGCGTAGTATTGTGCAAGTACATGTTGGAGTAATGCGGGCGTAGAATTCAGCAAGTCACATGTTGGTGTAATGCGAGTTTAGAATTGAACAAGTCACATGTTGGAGTAAAGCGAGTGTAGAATTGAGCAAGTACATGTTAGAGTAATGCGGGCGTAGAACTGAACAAGTATATGTTGGTGTAATGCGAGTGTAGAATTGAACAAGTCACATGTTGGAGTAAAGCGAGTGTAGAATTGAGCAAGTGCATGTTGGAGTAATGCGGGCGTAGAACTGAACAAGTATTTGTTGGTGTAATGCGAGTGTAGAATTGAACAAGTCACATGTTGGAGTAAAGCGAGTGTAGAATTGAGCAAGTACATGTTGGAGTAATGCGGGCGTAGAACTGAACAAGTATATGTTGGTGTAATGCAAGTTTAGAAATGAGCAAGTTCGTGTTGGTGTATAGCGGATGTACAATAAACAAGCACATGCAGAGAGTTACGGCTAATCTTTTTTTTTTTTACGAAATTATTTAACGCGCCTTGTATTTGTATAACTACGAAAAGAACACACACGTCAAACTTTATCGCTATAGTTTTAAAATTTCTGAACGTTTATTATAAACATCATTTTCAGACCTCTCAAAATGGGTAAAATTGGGTTTTACAGACTGCCATGTGTGGAAGAATAACAACCAGATAAAAAAAAAAAAAAAAAAAAAAAAAAAAAAAAAAAAAAAAAAAAAAAAAAAAAAAAAAAAAAAAACAACTATATAAATATGCGTTATACTTTAAATAATGCTGCCCACAAATATAATAATCTGGTCACCGCTTAAAGTCTCATAGGAAAAAAGGATAGTATAGGTGATTCGGAATAAAGTGAGCACTAAAAAAAGCCCTGATTAATTTCTATTTTCTGCCAGTTTATATCTTTCCGCTACATGTAAACATCAACATTGCCATGTGCTTTTATTTACATAGTCTTGTACAATGTTTACATTTACGTTAAAGTGCTCCGATAAATGTTAGCTACAATATGTACTCATTAAATGCACGGGGACTGAATACATGCTATACTCAGTAGTAATCTTAGTTATAAATACCTGCGAGTTAACGTCTTATAACACTGGTTTCTCTGCGTCTACTCTAACGGCGCTATTAATTACCATTACGAATCTCGTAAATCCATGCACAGTATATTCGAACTTTTAAATTAAAACCGTCACTAAAAAAACACACGACACTCGCAACTCAATTAAAATTCCGTTCAACATACTGCAATGAACGACGACGTTGAATGTGTTTATCAGAAACACATATTCATTACACAACGGAAAAACAAACTGAATGACGCAATGCGGCGAAAACCTAACTCTGATGCCATCTGTCGATGAAATTTTAAACTATCTCTACGGCGCGAAGCAATAGTGGCGTGTGCCAACGATAATCGACTCGGTTGCGTCGCTTTGTACTGCCGCTGATTAAAGGGAATTATACAGTCAGTAGGTATGTCAGTAAGAACTTAAATAAATATTTTAAAGTATATTAAATACAGAGAGGTCGTTTGCAATTGATGTTGTTTCACTAATGCTGTATTCAAATAAGAAAATACATGGGACTACATGCAGTTATTCGCTACCAACCATACAAACAAAAATGTAACTGTTGTTAATGTGGGCTTATATGCAGTAACGGCTAGTGATTTTTTTTCAAAGGTTAAATCTTTAGTGCTCACTTTATTCCGAATGGAAGTACTGCACGCCAGCTGAGTAGCTTGCACGGAGAGGCGAATATGCACTTCAGACGTCGGTCAACGGCAATCTTAACCCTTAGTAGGGCGCGCTCAATGTTGTGACATAAGAAGTCGCGCACGGTCATTCTGACCAGGTTTATATAAATTGTTTGAAAAACATGTCTTTGTTTTACATTGACATACCCTTACTAACTGAATATATAAGGTAACCTAAGAACGTCTTTGTAGTAGAATTCATTAAATTTTAATGCATGATTTTAGACCTTCTAAAACACTTTAAACAGGACAAATTGAAGAACTGTGTATCCATCCGTATAACTGATAGCATTAAATAATATTATTATATCTGGTAAACACGCATACATTTACACCCAAAAATGTTGTGATAAAATTATATAATATATTATTTATGAAATTATTACTGACTGAAAATACCTTACAAGAAAAATAATACTGCATAATTCAAAAACTGGTAAAATTGCACACATTTGCACACTAAAACTAACGGTGATAAAATAATTACATACAACATGACTACAAAAATAATAAAGTATTGGGAAAAGAAAATATTCTTAAATTTTATATAAGAGCTACAGCAAATTACTAATCTTGAATATGTTTGCATTAGAAAAACAATAGGGGCCTAGATTTACAAATAATCACTGCTTACAAACGTGATACCATGTAGTTGCAAATGTAATTTTTCACAGATGGTATTATTACTCAGTGAAAGGTTCACTTATTCGCAAAATGTAGTTCCGAATAGTATTTGAAAGCTTACTAGTCTTCATCATCATCATTTGGACACTGATCTGTAGAGCAGCTGACTCTACAGATGTAGCTGTGCACTTCACGCAACGTGTGCTGGTCGTCCTGTTATTCTTCCACGAACAAAAACTGCACCATCCAGGGACATTTTTCTCAATAGCCTTAGTTGGTTCAGATGTTCCTGCCAGTTCCCTAACTTTTATTTGCTGTGGTAAAGTTAGACCTTTCAACATACCTCATGCTTTAAAATGAGAAATGCAGAGCTCATTTGACAGTGTTTTCAGATATTCCCTGCGGTTCATGCTGCTATGTGTATTTGCATGGAATATGATAAAACTATTGATTCCAGCAATGTTCAGTAAGATGAAAAAAGTTGTTAGTGGCCAACGGCAGCTTTGTATTGAGACAGAGTATGTGGCTTTCATTTCTTCCACAGTGTCGACACCTCATTTAGTAGCATTATAAAATGTGAGAATTTCCGGCTCGCATGTCTGGCCTGTTGCTTCATCGATTGTGTC
This sequence comes from Medauroidea extradentata, assembly GCA_003012365.1. NCBI lineage: Eukaryota > Metazoa > Arthropoda > Insecta > Phasmatodea > Phasmatidae > Medauroidea > Medauroidea extradentata. Next base: position 17,975 of record PNEQ01049873.1, read on the forward strand.
GTCATGGTGCATGGTAGATAAGAGACGTACGACTTTGATCTTCTTTGGAATATGAGAAAATAAAGTGCAGTCTTTACCAAAACCAAACACGCTGCTCGGACTCGGCCGTTGTTTAGCTTGCCAAAATGTTAGTGGTACATCCCTCTTATTTTCACGAATGGTGTCAACCAGAGACAATCCATGGTTCTTGATGAGCTCAAGAGCAAGCGGGGCAGAAGTGAACCAGTTATCTGTTGTAACATTACGCCCTGTTGCAGAAATTGGAGAAACCATTCTTTCAACAACCTTATGAACACTATTTTCTATCTTGAATGGGCCATCAGGCTGAGTTCCTGCATACATTTCCATATTGAGTGTGTAGTGTACTCTTGCATCTGTAAGGGCAAAAATTTTCTTCCCATAATTTGAAGGCTTGTTTTTCATGTACTGCCGGAAACTAACGGCCTCGAAACAATTCTAACATTTCATCAATTGTCTCATACTTGCCGTTGGTGTAGTATTCTGCACAGAGGCGTACAAATTCTTCAAAAAATTTTCTGATTGGGACCAGTTTATCCTGAGCTCGCCGTTCTGCTCTATCATTCAGATTGTCGAAACACAGTGCCTACTTCACGTTCATAGTTTTGGCGGGACCTTGCACTATAAATGTTGGTACATCTCACGATTTAATCAATGATTGAATCTGGAAAAAAACAAACTCCAGCACTGAAGAGGGGTTTTAGCATTCTTAGTTGCCCCCATTTTACTCCTGGCAAATGTGTAATAATATTTTTTTTTCTCGCCCTATTATTTGTCTTCGGTTGATGTACAGTCCACTTCGCAACATTATAATTTCACAAATAAAAAATACCCTGCTTGTCATCTCCTTCAATATTACTTTCACTGCCTGAATGCGTGGTGTCTGTTTGGTCAATTTCGAGCAAACTGTCTTCATTTTCAGTAGCATTTCCACAAACGTCACTTTCATTGTAAACATGCATCAAACGATTTCTAATACTTTCTTGCTCTCTAGTACTTACTGTGTCACTACTCCAATTACTAAACATAGTCAGAAATTCACTAAATGTGTGAAGAATAAAAATCACTCACCATAATAAATTGTCTCTTCCTTGGTCGCGCACGGTCTTATTTTCCGGGTTGCACAAAACAAACTGTGACACTAAAAGTTGCGCACGGTCATTGTGACCAGTTATAACATTCATACCTATGCTCTGGTTGAAAGATGGATCAAGACAGAAAAACAACGTCAGCCTTGTAATCCTTGAACCCAGTGAGTCAGCTACTGATGAGGTTGTCACAGGAGGATGAATGTATTGTCTGGTATCAATAAAAGTTTATCTTACCTGGTCATTTTGACCATATCGCGACCACTTAAGGGTTTACGCTCCTGCCTCACACACACAAACGCAACCTATCTAGGGAAGCTCCTTAAGAACTCGACAAGGTAGATTTGTCGAGGTGGACATCTCTGAGCAAAGACAGTTGTAGTGTAGCCTCCCTGAATTTATATTCCGCAAGTAGTAATCAGTACACTTGATCAGCATCAGGTTGTGATATTTTTTTTTAGCATTTTTTTTATTAATGGGAGGTAACGCCATTCTCAGCAGGGCAGCTTCATTACATAACTGGCCTTGGAATTTGCATGTCACTGGGTTCATTTTATCTCCTTGATCCAAGCCGCATGTAACTCTATTCTTGCGGCGTATACCGAATGTATATCAGCCATACCCCCCTCTGCGTGATCCCGTTGCACTTTACTTGCTGGTCGCTGTCACAGATAGCGTCACATTCCTTCCCATATCAGACACCACCATAAACCTGTAGCCCGTTTGTCATTTTATTTATTACTTGTTTAGCAAACGTGCCTGGTTCTGCCTTACACTTCCCGTGGCCTTTCTCACCCCAGGTGGCCATTCGCCAAGAACACGCGTAGATCTGACATCTGGTTTTCAAGGAAAATACCAAAGTGCACTTTTCTAAAATAACACAAGTGAAAGAGGTTTCTTGTTTTATCCGCGTGGCCTGGAGCAGAGTAGCATCCCTGGACACAGGAAGATTTCGCGAAAAGAATTTTGCATCACTTTGTTTCAATTTCAGTGTCTTACGTGCACACATGCCGGTCTACGTAATTGTTATTGGCAGATATGGTCACGTTGTATTCTTTCAACTGAAATGTCTCTCTAGCGTATATAACAATGTCACAGTATTCCCAGTAAACAAAAGTGAATGACTTGTCACAGCTTCAAGGTGAGGAAGAAGAACAGGCGGCTTGATTTCACAACGGCCTGGTACCACATCACTTAAGAGAGATTTTTTTTTTTTTTATTTCTGTGACAAGATGTGGACACTGATCATCCTCAAATTCCACACGTGGCAACTCAATTCTTGGATCATATTCATCACAGGCGTCTGTATTTGTGAAAAGACGTCTCTCATTTGACTGTGCCTATCAGAATAAGGTTATTGCGACACCACATGTCTGTGATTTGCTGGTAGAACCCCAAAACGTTTGAGAGTACAAATAATTCCGTCACTAAGTATGGAGCAGAGCTGCAGATGTGCCCATAAGGCATTAAAACAAAACGGTATAAAAATATTTTCTCTCATGTTCTCATGTGTTTCATGCTGTGAAACTCATGTTCTCATGTGTTTCATGCTGTGAAACGTCGCGTGTATGTGCATCATGCTTGATGCCCTGAGTTTTATAATGACCGATTCGCCGTAGCAGTATATTATCAGTAGTGACCCCGAAATTTCGCGAATTCATTCGTGGGGACAATAGATTTCAACTCCTGTGTGCGTGCGTGTAATTCCTGTAATTGGCCGACCCGAGTTTCTTCGCATTTAACGACAATTATTTTTTAAAACATAAACGGGAGACGATATCGTAAAATCGCTTCGTAACTTTGTTATGACTGATTTAAACTGCATACTCTAATTTTGTCGAGTCAGAAGACTGCTAAATAGTTGCTAATTATTTAATTAACGAAATTTCCTTTTAATTGATAAATTAGCTATACTCATCATACAGTTTGTCTCGAAAAATTACATTGCATAGTAAAACCAATTCGCTACAAAGTTACGAAGTAATTTTACAATATCGACTCTCGTATGCATTTTAAAAAATAATTCTCTCGAAAGCCGAGAAACTCGGGCTTAAGCCCTTAACGGAACTAGTCCTTGAGGGCTTCGAACTGATATTAAATATGCATTAAACCACCCACTGACTTACGCGCTACCTTGTCAGATGAACTAGCGATTCACTCGAGCAGCAGCCTATGAGCAAGGACCTGCAGGTCGTTGAATCCGCAAAATTTCTGGGTCTATAAATTATCAGTGACATGACACCCATTGATTCTTGTTTAATTAGAAGGCTAATGGCTATAATGAACGAAGATACAGTGCATCTGACAAGAAGAATTCTCTCGAATTCAATGGGCTTCACTGTAAAAAATTTAAGCGGTATCTCTTGTAGATGTCAAATAATCGAGCGCATTTGTCAGCGACGTGTAATTAACTATGAACTTCACGCACTGATAAAATGTAAAAATGGTTGAAATGTCAACAACGTATCTCACAAACTAGTAAAAATTTGATAAATGGTAATCATTATTCCTACATGTTTATGTTGATTAACATTTTCCAGCAATGCCATATTTCGTCTTTATAACTGCTACATAAAAAACTCGTTAACAATTACACCTGTTATGTTGTTGGTAATTTCTCTTACCATCTCACGTTCACTGATCATAAACAGTTATTAATTTTTCCTTAAAGTATAAACTAAGATATGTTTTCTAAAGTATGCATGTAGCTGACCTCGAAACTTTGGACCTTTATTTTTCGTGGAAAAATATCTGCAGCAGTTTGTTTCTGTGCCTCATGTGCATATTTGCAGCTGTGCGTCAAGGTCAGTGATTGGCTGTTTTCAACTGTAGCACGTGTTAACGTTTTACTGCAGATCACAGACGTGTGGCATTGCAGTAACGTTGATATAAGTTGGAACAGTCAGATGAGAAACGTCTTTCCGCGGAGACACGCTGTCAATAACAATGAAGTAAAACTGCAGAGGCGCTCGTAAGTCATTGAAACAAGTTGGCGCCTGAATCAAGAGTCCCTACTCAAAACTAAGCAAGACCATAGACTTATCTTTATGTCAAGGTCATCATTGTCACGAAAGACATAAGAGACAAGGAATAAAAACAAAATTTTCTTTCTCCTCATCATGATGCCCAGCATTCAGGTACCCATTCCACGTGCTCTTTATCACCCCACCCTCCATATTTTACCATATCAATCAGCCAATACATTCCACCATAGTACATTATTACGTAAATACATGCTTTCGTTAAAGAATTAATATAATTCATACAGCGAACATTAGTACAAACACAATCCAAATTTTTATAAATTTACTATTTTAAAACTAATTTTTTTACTGAGTCTGACGGTAAAGAAAAAAAGTTGGCTGTAGAGTAGGTTTTACATGATCGATCTTCCACTGAAACAGTGTACATAATAGTTTTGTTTCCTCTGGTAACCAACAAGCACTTTTCATTTATTTATTTTTCCTAAATTGTTTGTTAAAAATTATGGTCCGTGACTCGTCACAGTCAGTGATCATAGATTTCATTGCAACAATTAAATTTGTTACGGAATGGAAGAGGAAATTTTGGGGACAGGATTAGAAAGAACTCTGGGAAGGGTCTGAGAGAGTTAGGGGAAGGTTGGGGGGAAGTTGGAATGATTGCTGTACACGATACTCCGCTTCTCTGACAAACACCTTTACTTGTAGTTTCCTTAGGATTATTTTGCTCTGAATCAAGCATTTAAACATAAATATTTCGTGGCTTGTTTAAGATTATGGTCACATGTCGGTAACACTTAAATTTCCTTTATTGTAAACACGTTCAATACGCTATATACATAGTAAATAAATTCGAGCATACACATTCATAGCCAAAGTGTTCAAACACATTTTGGCAACACTGGAAGGAAGGCAAGAGATGACTGAGGGTAAATAGGCCAAAATAGGCGGTGCGTAGGTTTGTAGAGAAGATAAGAAATGCAGGGGAAATGTTCGTAGGCAGCACCGTCATGGCTCCTGCGAAATCTCGCAACGCAAACATCTCATCGTGCGAATGACACACGGTTGCCTAAATGCCGCGTATATCATGAACGAGACGGCAGCTTCTTATGCGAAACTCGCCATTGCGGATCCTGTTGCAAACCGGAAATCACATGTTCAGGTTCCCTAATTATAGCTACCTCATAAATAAACTACAAAGATACTTAATTAACCGCGAGTGCGGAGAAGATGTAAGAAATGATTACTTTTAATAATGCTGTATTATGTTTCATGCCATTTGGCAGGATGCCACAAAACTCATAAAAATTCCTGAATAAACTTGGGGGACAAAAAAAAGACTAAACACAAGAAACTGCTTTAGTAATAATTAAATTCCAAGAGAATTGATTTCTGATGCGCAAAAAATACCTTCCAAATTACACGATGAACAGATATTTACATCCTTTTATTTCGCTTCAATATTAATTTATTACTGATGTAGCTTCGCTTTATAAAATGTTTTGGCGAGAAAAGTACCCGTATACTTCCCGAAGTGGGTGAATGAATTAAGCTTAGAAATTAGCATTCAGATTCGTTTTACGTGTGGATACGCAATTCAGGAGCTCCATAATCTTCAAAGCGCACTTTCTTGCGGCTAAAAATGGCATAAATATTATTTTTTTTGCTGCTATGTTTTGAGTAAGAAAATCTTATTGTAGAATATTTCAAATGATAAAGGCATGTAGAATACGTGTTCAAGTGCGTTTAATATCAAAATTTTATATTTTAACGAAATAGTATTAGTTTCGTAGACGATACTTGTGAATACATTTTCCTCTTATAAAACAATTTTAGCTATCATTTTTTTTTTCACGACTGTGCACCAAAGTCAAAATTAGCATGTTACGCTACCACGCAAACAGTAAAAACCCGCTGTCTTACTTAAAAAATAATAATTCACAGTGAAATAATACGTCATGGGCTACGTACGTAACCAAGTATTAGACAAACTCACATTGAGCAACTTGCGTATTTGAAAAAAAATTGTTTGGTTTGTAACTTTATTCCTTTACTTTTACGGTTTGTTAATAAAATATTTAAAACAAAACGCTACGATAGTTTACATGTTAGTTTACGTAGCCCATGGCATGTTGTTTCATTATGAAATATTTCATCTGATAAAGTCAATTGGTTCTCGCTATTTTCACGGTAGTGTGACACACAAATTTTAACTTTGACGCGCCTTTACGAGGAAAATATGCGAGCTAAAATTATTTCGTAAGAGAAAATTGCACTAACAAGTACTGTCTACAAAACTAACACTATTTCATTAAAACAGAAAATTATCATTTTATAACATTGGAACACCCTTAATGTCAAGGTAGACAAATTTTATCACAGAAATTTTATTTTTATATTTGTATCAAACTCTTTTCCTTTAGACGTAAATTGTGAGTAAATTTAGCGTGGTAGATAAATACGCGCTGAAAACATCAATTGATTTCTACGCTTTTTCGAAGCCAATATGGATAAAATACTCGATGACAATCCTAGATAATGGTATTTGCGAACTTTATGAGTAAATATTTATCCAGAATTACCAATTCGTTACGCGTGATCTCTTGCGCCACAGTTAAATGCACGAGGTTTCGGCGTCAGAGATTGTGCCGCAGAAGTCCATAACACTGGAAACAATTTTGTTTAAAACGTTGGCTAAAACTATTGTCTAGGATTGCTATTGTTTATTTTTCGTAAATTGGCTTCAAGAAACCTACAGTTATAGATTAATGCTATTAGCGTTGAATTATGTACCACGCCCTCTTAAGCCCTATACACAATTGAAAACTTTAGCATTAGACATTACGACAGCTTTCAATACATGGCTTCTTACGGAGTCGTATACAATGGCGTCGCCAAAGCTTAAGTCAAGCAGCCTTGACTTTATGTTTCCGGTAAACTGAACCCCTTAAGTCAAAGTCAAGATTGCCGTTCGCAAAGAACCAGCTTATTATGTATGCTAGAACGGAAAAAACGTTTATTTCTGAGTACAGTTATGGTCTCCAGTGTTGGGATTTCATGAAAAAATAACAGGTTTTTCTTAAATACACTCGAACAATGTGGTAAGTAGCGTTGGAGAAATATTCGTAAATGAACTTTAAGTTCCGTCAATAGATGGCGTTGCTTTTGTTATTAAAAATTATTATAACAAATTAAAAATAGGGATTATTATTTAAGTATCTACGTGATATGCTTTTACGGTAAGTATTTAATGATTAGTATCAAAATATTTCCAAGCGTTTTTCGACTGTCGTTTCTTTAACTTTACATTTGTATTGTGTATCGACGAAATACATACAGTATCGGAAACGTAAAGTCAAATGTTAAAGTATTCAATTGTGTACAGGGCTTTATAGAATTTTTCCATCTAGGCTATCGTAATTTTTGCATAATGGCTTGTCTACGACGAAATTTGCATGACATGGTTTTTTAAGTACGACACAAATACCATTTGACTCGCCGAACTGAAATAATTCACACAGAATAACATAGCAGTAGGCTACGAGTTTTCATATAGACATTATTTGCAATGTTGGAAGGATTAGAAACTATGCTTTTTAAGAGCGTGGTACATTCACAGTGACGTTCCGCTCTGTAAGAAGTATGTTTTTTTGTACATTGTTACAATGTGCACATGTGGAATAGCGTCGTAAAAAAACGTATTCGCCCGCACATTACAACGCATTTAAAAAGCGTGGTAGGCAACGCCCTTAAGCTACACAGGAAATTCGTATCTACGATGTGAGTGGAGGTTAATGGACGATAACGAGACTGAAATATTGCCGCATTGTTTCTTTGCCGTGGGATTAATCACTTTACGTTAGAAGTCGGTGCGCAAACATCAACAGCTATGAAGTTAACTTTTAAAATAAATCTTGCGTGCGTCGCAAATTAATGTCAGTAGCTCACCATTTCCTGAATAGAAAATATCAGGAAATTAAAGAACCACAAATACTGTTTGCGTCAAACTTTTTGACAGTTGCGATCCCTAGCAGCTGCTCTCGGCACGGCCTGGTCTTCACTCTCGTCTCTAGGCTGTTACTCGGCACGGCCCGGCGCTTGTAGAAGAAGTGTTACGAAAACATCCCTCTCGAAATAAGCATATTGGGTATTTCGTTTATTTATGTTGCACATTCAGAACGTTACTGAACGTACGCCGACATTAAGTGTAGACAAACAATATTGTTAATAAAAAAAATAGGGCCACTTAATGTTCTCTTTTTCTATTTTTTTACGATGAATATTTTTTTATGCTTGATCGATATCAGAGATTAAGAATCTGTTTATCAGTTTTGTTTAAAATGGTTTTGGCCGTGATAGATTTTTTTTTAAAAACAAAAATTTATACGGTTTCGATTTAAAAGTCAATTAACCAAAAATTCGTTCATTACAAAATTAGTTAAAACCATTGTATTTACTATCTTGAAAAAAAAATCAGCCAACTTGAAAAAGATTTAAAAGAAAACTGCCAAACATATTTTTGATATATGCTTTCGATTAGACGTAAAAAATTAATATCGTTAAAAAAATGTAGGTAAAAGAGTGCATAGTCTTAATAATTAATTATAGAGTCGTTTCATTAAAATAACTTCTCAAATTTTAACAGGAGTTAGCTCTACTTCATCACGTCTGTGTTCCGGAATTCTCTGGGGCCGTGGCTGGTGCAGTGGTTAGAGCACTCGCCTCCCATCAAGGTGATCCGGGTTCGATTCCCGTTGCAGTTGGTCCGCAGATTTTCGTATGTGAGATTCGTGTCCAACGATGCCGCTGGTCGGCGGGATTTCTCAAGGATCTCCCGTTTCCCTCCGCTCCTTTATTCTAGCGCTGCTCCGTACTCACATCATGCCACCCCTCGACTGGCGCATGGACGGCGCTGCAGTGTGTGACGCGTATTCTTTTTTACGCGAAACCGCTTAACTTATTCATATTATGTTTATCTACGAAAATAAAACACACTTGAAACTATGCTTCTATGTTTTAAAAAATTCAGCACGCTTGTTAGAAACATGATTTTCGGACCTCTCAAAATATCTAAAAACCGTAATTTTTATTAGACTGCTGTAACTCCGAAAATATTACCTGAATTCGTAAAGTGCAAAGCGAGAGGCATGCGTTGGACTTTACTTCGTACTATTCAAAAATAAAATGTCCCGTAGTCACCGCTTAAAGTCCCATAGGAAAAATACTACAAGGAAAACCTCGCAAGCCAGTTTGGCGCACTGCGAATAGAGGCGACATGTTTCACGTCAAGTGTTGGACACTGGCTCTTATTGCTACGCTGTTCCCACGCGTCAAAGGTGGAAATTCGACACCGGCGAAGACTTCTTTTAAATACTGACTAAAATCTCTTTACCCAAGCCGAAATTCTCATGTCTAACCAATCGCTCTGCCCTGTAACGAAGAGCTTATCGGGAAAATTCCGATGCAGCATTGTGTTTTTTGAATGGGTATTGTCTTAGTCACCCCTACCGCTAGCTATACTCTGCCCTTTTTCCCTCCCTCCCCCTCCTCCCAACGTGCTCCCGTGCCACCCCCACTCCCTACCACCCCCTTAACAAGTACAAAGAGACTTGGCGTGGAAAGTAGACAACAATACCACCTTCGAGTGTCGAAAAGATTTTTATAATTTTTTTGTGGAATCCTGGTGAGTAAGGGATATAATTTTCACAAAATTAATTATATTTTGGTTGCACATTTTTTTTGTAAAGTTAGATGTCGAAGACATAATTTGGTCATTTGGGTAGCCTTTATAAAAAAATACTTTGCATATCGAACTAAAACTATGGCGACAACGAAACGAGGCTTTCCACAGTTTAGATACATAATTGCCTAATTCAGTATACTAAAATTCGATGCGTTTAAATGCACTGATATTTTGCCACGTTTTGAATTAACTTTCGCGCTTATAAACAGTAGGACGTTTGGATAAGAAATCATAAACATAGCCAATGATAAGGATTTTTTACCTGCAAAGTTTAACCAATGCGTTTATTTTTTGTAATGGATATACAAGTACCTCAAAATTGCGAATTTGGCAGCTAATTATATTAAATTATGTAACCAAAAAGCTTTTAATTTTTTAAAAATTTGCTACGTTTAGCGTTTAGTAACTGAACAGGATTCCATGTGAATAAAAATGAACGAACTGAAATATGCCCAACGCCCTTAAAAGAAAGAAACATGTTTTGCATACAGAATGTCTCGGCAGCCACTTTTTACTGAAAGGTCAGTAACGCAAAATTCCCGGCCAATAGGAAGCAGCGATCTACTGCGACTCGTAAAACAACTTTCCAGAACGCCATTTGGCCTGCAGAAACTATCCTAGCTCGCTTCTGAATAAAATTTATAGTCTAGTGTCCAAGAAGTCGACGCCAGAAACGAGATTTTTAACTGCCCATGTAGGTCGTAGCTCTATAGTAAAACGATGCGTTATGCCAGTAAAAATTGTAAAGATTGGTGATATATGTAGATACACGTGTAAACTTTCGACGCGTAAGGTTACAGGTGTGAAAATAACTTTATAGTGTGCTTTAACGTATGCTTTGAGGGACAGAAGAGTTTATTTTCATCGGGGCTTGCCAAGTATATCGTTGCTTGGTTTTTTTACTCAGAGTTCAAAGTTCACAATGATGAGAGGAGCAGCAAGGACAACATCTAAAATTTCTAAAACCTTGACCTCTGACTCCTTTGACCTTGAAAGATTCTGAATTATTATTATTACGTCAAGATGTGGGGCCTATGTGTTATCCTGTTCTTCAATTCTGTGTTACCGTCACCAAACTGGAATTCGTTATCTTTGATCTTAAATTACTATTAAAATAATTGGTTCCTAGAAGAAGCTAAGTAGGATCTCGGAACATTAATTTTCAAACACAAATTTACAGAGAAACGTAAATTAAAAGTGTCGATAAATGGTGAGAAGAACGTAAGGAACAACACAATGCGTTCATGAAGAGATTTTGGGAAGATAGAAAGGCAAAGGACATCAGGTCAACTAACAAGTTCCACCGCTCTCTTTAATGGGCAAAACGAAAGGAGATGAAATAAGATTTTTTTTTTCTGAAAATCACACCTCAAACCTAACTATTTAACAAAAATTTGATATTTGCAAAGGAAATGTGAAAATTGATGTAGGTCAAACCATATGAAGGTAAACAATTGATGAGGGCAAAAAATTCCTGTAGAGAAAATTAAATAATAAAGTATATACTATTGCAAATAAAAGTAACACAAAATTTTAATAATTCCTCCAGTCAAATCCATACCTAAGTTTAAAAAGCCAATGAATGTAATAGGCGCCATCCGGAACAAGAAAGGTAATTGTGATGTTAAGTGTGAAGATTTTTTTAAAATGTAAAATACAACAAGAAACACGAAACGAACTATAATCAAGACTGATATTTATACATACAAAACGATAAAATTTGAAAATTCGTTTCTTTTTAAAATCAGGAACGATATAAGATTCAATAAAGAAATCATTGTAACGCACTTGATTGAAATAAGTAGTTAAAATCGTCTAGTGTTTAGTCGGTAACACCAACCCATGGAATTTGTATGAAAGAGGGTGTCGTTAACAGTATTGCTGGACACTGTTTACCAGTGAAATTTTAACGGTTTCTTGACAATGAGTCAACAATTAAGTTTACCGTAGTGCACTATGGGCATTATAGGTATACATAGTATACCACTCAGTAAATAAATTCCTTTTAAATTAACATTCTTGTTTTAAAATGATACGACACAACGCTTGGCAGTTATGCAGCATGTGTTGCCTAAGACGCACTTTAAACGCGTTGCAGTATGATCGCTTTAAATACGTTTTTTTTTTTTTTTTTTTTTTTTTAACGAAACACATGCGCCCATTGTGTCAACGTATACGAAAAGAAAATACACGTCAAACGATGATGGGAATGTCGTCTCAAAGCATCACATCAATTAGCAAAATCATTTCTGAGCCCCTTAAAATAGTTAAAAACAGCTTTTCTAAACTGGTACATCTTAAGAGGGCGTGTTACATAATTCAACGCTAAAAATATTAATCTATAACAGTAGATTTCTTGAAGACAATTTGCGAAAATTAAACAGTAGCAATCCTAGTTTTAAGCCGGAAAATCGTGCATTTAACTGCGGCGCAAGAGATCACGCGTAACGAATTAGTAATTTTGGATAAATATTTACTCATAAAGTTGACAAATACCCTTATATAGGATTCTCATTGAGTATCTTATCCGTATCGGCTTCGAAAAAAACGTAGAAATAAATTGATGTTTTCAGCGTTTATTTATCTACCACGCACTCAACCTACTCACGGGATTCGTGTGACAGTACTCTATAAACATGCGATGGGCTATGCTAAAAACTTTCCCGCAGTAAAAAGATGGGGTCGCTATTGAAAGTGTCAGTCAGGCGAGTGATCTACGATACCACTGCACACCGTTTCAGTGTCTTACGGTAGGGGTGATACCGCACCAGATGAGCCGGTCAACATCGCCCTTAGCGCCGTGCCTCGCTTACACAAACACACAGCCAGTAGGCGGACGCCTCAAGGCAGTTAGATATTTAAAATGTTATAATTTTATATTAACAACGAAGATTGTTCTAATCATACACATTGCCCCTTACACAAAACATTTTTGTTACAATTTTCATCCCATAGATTTGGCGTAATGACAAGTCAAAGCTGAAATTTTACGGTCATTTTTAGTCGTTTTGAAAGGGCTGAAGATGAAGTTTCCAATACGTATTGAATTTGTAAACTTAAAAGGAAATACATAGTTTGAATTTAGCGTTCTTTATATAGACCTAAATATTTAATGCACGTTTTGGTAGTTTGTTTTAAATAAATGAACATTTGGAAGTTAGTTCTTCAGCAGTACAACACTCGGAGAACTCATTTATTCAGAATTGTTTCGCCATGCAAAAAAAAAAAAAAACGGGTGCTTCGGCCAATCCGTATTTTATGTGCATTCAAAATTAATTTTTATTACCGCTGAAATCCCTCGTTACTTGCAGTATCTACTAATTGGACAACGTTTGTTACGGCAATAAAAATGATGAATCACAGTCGTTCCAAGCTCCGTTAGGAATATCGGGAACTTTTCAGATCCCGCGAGTAGAGGCCTTGCACGACAATCGCGGAGGAAGTCACCAGTCTTCGCAATCTAACAACGATCGTGACGAAACAGAGCAATTGGAGCTAACCGGGTTAAGGGGTGAATCTGCAATTGAGGCGGTCTACGTAAAAAGGGCATACTGGTGAAAAAATCAAATAAGAAAAATAAAACTTTACATTTAACTTACATCTAAACATTAATTCATGTTAGTGATTATATTCTAAGCAATGAATGTATTGGGGTATGAAGGAAAACAATTCTTGAAAACACATAAGGTCCACTCTAAAAATTGTCTGTAAATTTGTCACACGCGCTAAGAAAGTAAGTATGGTAGAATAGTTTCCCAGACATCCATGGTAGCTCTCCTAAACCTTATTATAAAACAGTCAAATGTATACTGAAGTTACCAGACTTGTATTGTAACAAATGTAAAAGTTTGTATATTTACAAGGCGGAAGTATGGTAACTGCCTCATTCTGAGTTTAGATGAATTATTCCCTAAACACTTAAGGAAGTTTTTTTACAGTGCAGTTACAGGGACGGATATAACAGTGGGTCCTGGAGGGGGCTATGCCTTGAAATAAAGCTATATCCACCCCCACCCCCCAAGCTAAAAAGGGTGGGTCCAGGGGTCCTACCAAATTAGGATTTTAAGGTACAAAATAGTGCTACTAAAGGAATTTCCAAACTTTAAAAAATAATAATGTAAGCAACATTATAAGAAACTGTAATATTTTTTAAGGACAAATAATGCCTTAAAAGTGAACCCCTTTATGATGAAATAAATTAAATTAGGTAGATTTTTAAGCTTCTGCTTCCATACTGTAGCAACAAAAATGATTGTGTTGTTAATCTTGTGCTGTCTTTTATGAAGCTCTAAGAAAAGTATGAGGTAATCTTATCAACAATTTACTTGGCACTTAATTGGTTTAATATTTCTGGAGCAGTCTCAAGAGGGGCCACTGCCCTTAGGTCCCCCCGCCCCCACTTCTGGATTCGTCCATGGCTAGTTACAACAAATGCGAATACAAACGTTATGAAATCGACTATAAAAAGTGTTCTCTTAGGTCGTTGCACGTCTGGCTTCAAACAGGTGTACCAACGTTAAGCGAAGGGATTTTGTCGTTGTGTAAGGCTTCGGTAAGCTAAAAGAAAATATTGGTCGGAAGGATCTTTATTTTTTTATACACCGGTTCAAAGATCTGAGTGCGGTTGTCCATATACCAACTGTAGGCTACCTGTCGTGCGTCGTGAGTGCTAGCGAGACATATGTTAGTCAAATTAAACTGTTAAAAATTATGCTGCTAACGTGACGATTTTAATGTGACCTTGAATAGCCTTAAACTTAGGAAATAAATATATTTTATTCTCCCCATAGTTTTAGTACGATAAGTCGTTTAGTTTTTCTTACAATTGCTACACAAAACCTACTAAGTTGTGTCTTTGACAACTAACAATAAAAAAAATACGCAACCAAAATAAGTATCACCCTTATCGGTGTTTACTTACTAACCAGAATTCACTAAAATGTAAAATGATGAGCTAGAAAGTTCTGTAAGTCATTAACGGTGAGGTTTGCGGTGCTGTAGAGGTTTAATACGAAGGGATTATGGAGCAGCGCCGGAACGGAAAGTCGGGAGATACAAGAATCACACGAGAAAACCCGCCGACCAACGGCATCGTCCGACACAAGTTCCACGTGCGAAAACCTGGAAACTAGCCCGGATCGCGTTTGTGGGAGGCGAGCGTATTAGCCACTGAGACAGCCGCAGCCCCGACCACTTTTTTTTAATGCTCAGCAGGGGCGTCATTTGGGGCTACAAGGAGGGGGGGGGGCAAATGCCCCCCCTGGATTTGGAATTTCATGTGTATAAATATATTGTTTGTATCTGTAAATTTAAATAATGCTAACTTAAGCACAAAAAACTGAAGTTTTATTATTAAAGCATCTAATTTACACATGCTTAATTAATAAAAAAAAAGTGCAACAAGGTCACTGTCGCCGGAAAACAAAATCTTGCCCCCCCCCCCTAGAAAAACCTGAAATGACGCCGCTGATGCTCAGTATTAGTCGTATTATTTGATTTCTTTTATTTTTCACTTTCTTGAAATTCTGAGAAGAAAAATGTAAAATGTGTTATTATAGCGTGAATTTATCTACCTTGTGCTAGAGTACAAGAACCGAAGTTGAATTTTTTAAGTGTATAAACATTACAATTAGTCCAGCAAGATTATTTTTTTTCATATTCTTAATTTCCTGGACTGATAGCGGCATAAATATACGTTAAAATTTCCACGGCGATACTTGTACTACAGCACAATGTAAATAGAATTCACACTGTACTAGCACATTACACATTATTCTTCTTCTCAAAACTTCAACAAAGCGAAAAATAAAAAATTCCAATAATGCGACTGATGCCGAGCCTTAGGACAATAAGGGCGTCCCAGATGAAAAAAAATATCATAATTTTGTATTCGTATTAAACGGCGTTAGTTTTGTAGACGTCATGTGGAAGAACATTATCCTCGTACAAAAATATACCTCAGCCAGTTTTCCGATAATGGTATTTCAAAGTCAAAATCTGAATGTTTTTAGTTCATACACACCTCGGAAATAAATCAATAAAATGAGACGCAATAATTTACAGTAAAAGTACGTACCACTGACGAGGGCCTTACGAACAATGTTCTGTACTTTTTTTTTTTTTAATTTACGAACTTTGAAAATTTTTGCTACTTTTACAATTATTTTTTAAATACAAAAATATTTGGGTCTTTACATACTTAAAGCCCTAGCCAGTGACATATACATTCACAGTGAAAAATTAGTTTTATTATGATGATTGGTTTTCGGAAGGTGTATGAACAAAAACATGCAAATTTTGACTTTGAAATGCCATTATGGGAAAATGCAAGAGAATAATAAACTCTCAAGTAACGTCCTTACCATACAAATGCAAAATTATGACTTTTGCCATCTGGAACGCACTTTTAAGGTTGTCGCTCGTTTCTTTTCTTTTCGTACGTTGGTGCAATGGGCACACGTGGAATAAGTTCGTAGAAAAAACCTATTTACGAACACGCTGCGTAGGGTAGGCGGCCGTCTTAAGTTAAAATTTCCACGATTTATACTTAAGAAAACATATCGAAACGGTACATGGATTCTACTTATAAAATTTACGTAGACTTACGCGCCCCTTTTACTTCGATAACTTCAGTTTCACTGCTACAAAACACGCGTGATTTCGCAAAAAGGGGGTGTGGAAAAGGTAAAAAAGGAAGGGGGACAACTTCGCGACCTGGAAGCTCTTCCGTGTTCAAGAACTGTGAGCATTACGTCGTAAAACTCGTAATGACGTGATTCCGCCATTTTTCCAGGTAGGAGCTCATTCCGTTGACGCATAAAGTAAAACGTTAACAGTCATTCAGGAATTAAAGGTTTATGCTCTGCTCCTGACAAATGTCTGCTAATAAAACACATTTAGAACGGCATTTGGAAAGAACGTTTCTTGTACATCTCTTTGTGACGGTAAAATGATTTATACGTGACGGTTGAAATTAGCCAATTCGTTCTTCACAGTCTTTTCGCAGCACAAAGAGTTTAAAGATGTTCTTATGGCCACGTGTCCTTATTTATGCTATTTCAATGAATTATATTTTTTAAAATCCTGAATGATATGGTTTAGGTATCGCAAAACCGTTACATAAAAATGTTGGAAACTGTTTGAAGTATGTAGCCCAATTTTTTTCAAAACGTAAGTTTTTGTAATTTTGACCAATTACTAACTTAAAGAAAATTTCATTAATTCGTTAGTTAGACGAAATTATAGCAACTTATGTTTTGGAAAAATTAAGCTACATAGTAGACCAAACAATTTCCGATTTTACTATTTAACGGTTTAGCGATATCAGCTCTCTTTCAGGTTGTAAAAAATTAAACTCCCTAAAACAGCATAAAAAGGATCCCGCGGCCGTGAGCGTACCGGTATTTTATTTGTTTTACTATATAAATAAATAAATATACATATACAGACAACCTATACATACGTATATTACGTCTTGAACAAACTTTAACAGTTTAGTCGTTCTGCAGCTTGTTTTAGGCAGTGTGTAATAAAATAATTCAGAGTAATGTGACCACTTTTACTAACTCTGTGCTAAAATGCGAGCTGCAACCAAATAGAACTGATACAAAAACCGGCAAACACCTTTTAAATTAAATATAATATATAAAAAAACAGGTGGTACTTGAACTTCCTTAACCATTTTCCAAACGTGGTACAGCACCTAAGAATTCCGAAGCGGAACCTTCGCCGTGCAGACTACACAGCAATACACTGTAACAAGTTATTTGTAAACTTACCACACCGATGTACATGAGTGTTAAGATAGTACGTGTGGAAATATTGTTTACCATACGCCAATGGTAGAGCTTCTACACGTTTTTTAGTAAACAGTCAAATGTATGCTGCAAGAAAACTTCCTTGAATGTTTAGAAAGTTATTATCCCAGACGCAGTATGATACAGTTACCATACTTCGTCTTGTAAATATGGAAACTTTTATAGTTGTTAACATTACAAGTCTGGTAACTTTAGTATACATTTGACTGTTTTATAAAATAGTTTACGAGTGCTACCATGTATGCCTGGGAAACTATTCTATCATCCCTACTTTCTTAGCGTTCCTATACGTACGTCTGGTAAATTTACAAACTATTTTTAGAGTGTATACTGATGATACCACACTTGTTTTATAACAGTTTGCTCTCTTTACAAGCTGAAGTGTGTCTCATACTGTGAGTGGGTTAATAAAGCTTCCAATAATATTTAGGGAAATTTTGTTACACTGATACGGAAAGAAACATTTCGCATATTTAACGACGTACATGTTAGATTCCACTGCCCTACGTACACTCGAGCCCTGACCATTTGTCCATTACCTGCTACTCTCTTGAATTGCAAACAATGAATGAAAATACACGGGGTTTGAGTAAGAATAAGTAGAGCTACGATTTTGTCACGAAAATATTTTTGCACCACTTTGTTTCAGTGCCTTACGTGCACATCTGCAGCTCTGCTTCATGGTTATTGGCCGCGTATGTCTTTATTCAGGCCCGTCTCTCACTTGCAAGTAGATCCCCAAGGCAAGTGACAGTTAAAACATCCGGTCACTGGCCATGAAGAAGAACTGCAGATGTGAACGTAAGGCACTGAAATAAATTGGTAAATATTTTCGTCATAAAATCCTGGCTCTACACTCTAAATCTGAATTAGTGAATATTCACTGATTCACGCTGATGGATCGAGCAGTTTCAACAATTTAAATCAGTGAAAATAGTGACTATTTAATTAGTGAATATTCACTGATTTCTTTTAAGAGAGCCAACATCTCACAAGTGAATCAGTGAACATTCATCGGTTTTTCCAGTTGTTTTCAAGGAACAGTTTTCACTTACTGAATCGGTGAAAAATTACTGGAAAAATCTCAACGCATTCCCTACTTAACTTGTGGAATACTGACGTTCCTGATCGGAATCGGTGAATAGAAATTGCTTTCACAGAGGTTTATCACTTATTCAATTTGTTGCAACTGCTCCGTCGGTCGGCGTGAATCAGTGAATATTGACTAATTCAGATTTCGAGTGTATGCATAGTAAAGTGAATTCTAACATGCAGGTCAAACAATTCGCGAAATTTTCATTCCTTAGTAATACAGACGTAAAATTATGAGGTGGCTAATTTGAACTTCGCCGCTTATTGGCTGCCCGAGACTGTTTATACAAGCCGCGTTTTGGTTTAAAATCATCGTTATTCATTGGTTAGAATCGTGCGATAAAACAATTACACAATCAAACCCCAGTCTACATAATACGCACATGAACTGATGTTTCTGTATTACGTGATTTACAGCGACCATGCATCGGCGGGGTTGGTCCCGCCGGTTTCGAATAGGAAAAAAAATCTTCTTAGTTTCTATTGGGGCCGCGGTGGCCGAGGGGTCAGACCTTCGCCTCCTGTCTAGGTGATCCGGGTTCGATTCCCGGCGGGGTCCCTCCCCGGATTTCCGCACGAGGGAATCGTGCCGGACGATGCCGCTGGTCGGCGGATTTTCTCGGAGATCTTCCGTTTCCCCTGCCCAATCATTCTGGCGTTGCTCCATACACATCACCCCTCACCAGCGCTGAAGACCTCTATGTTAAGTTCTGACCAAAAATCTCCTTACTCACCCACTTAGATTCTATTTTCAACCATCAGATTCTAGCGTTCTTTGTATACGACAAATTGGCAACGACAACGACTGGCCACCACATCAGCCAATGATAAGAGATTGCCAGTGATTGGCCACCACAGGAACCAATCGGAGAACTGGCCACTCCCCGTTGGCCGCCTGGATTGCCAACCACAAGCAGGGGTTCTTGAGTTATCTTATATAGGACATTCACCTAGAGCAGAGCTTTCAGTCGCCTTGAAACCCTGAAGGTGCCAACTGAAATGTTCGGCAAAAATCAATTACCACAACCAATAAGACGCGGCTCCAAGCTCGGAAGCCAGGACCGTCTTGTACACTAAAATACACGGCATTTCATTCAATAATTCGCTGCTAACAATGCAATGAGAAACGCAACCGTTGTTAATGTTGAATAATAAATAGTAACGGGTAGTGAATTTTTTCAAATGTTAAATCTTTAGTACTCAGTTTATTCCAAACGAGCTATACATACGTGAATACAAACCTACATTCTTTCGTAAGGCTTGCGTGACAATTAAGAAAAAACACTAATTTTTTGCTCCAGCTAGACCAGTATTCATAATTGCATCATCAGTTCAAGTAACCTTTCCAAGTTCGTTTTGTAAATGTTATGGCAAAGGGAAAATGTAACTGCTGTTTATGGTAATAGTACTCTCACGCACATAACTGGTTTTCTATGACATGAATAAGTGGTCAAGTAGAATTAGAAAAATAGTTTTCACACAAACAGAAAATATAAATATAACCAGCATATTAATATGACGGACACTACAAAATGATTTATATTCCCACGCGACATTTTCCGTTCATGATTGTTTAAAATGCCTTCGCAGGAAGCAAATTATATAGAGGCGTGCCGTAGTTTTGGGTGAAAACGTGCCATTCTACAAGACGGTTCATGTGCCAGGTGGGAACTTCTCTAAATGTTTATATTATTTCACAGTTAAATCAACTTCCTAAATAACATTGGAAGTTTTTAACCCGCTCACGATATAGGACTCTAATTATTGTAAGTAGAGCAAATTATCCCCATTGTTACTACAATACTATATATATATATATATATATATATATATATATATATATATATATATATATACACTCACACACAGTACCTGTGCCGAATATAACCTGTTTTAGGGTGTTCACGTGACAGAAATTCATAATTTTATATTAGCTTGACATAGTGTTAGTTTTATAGACGTTACTTGTGACTACATTTTCCACTTGTAGACATTTTTTTAACTCTCATAGTTTTCCCACAGCGGCATGCCAAAGTAAGAATTTGTAAGTTACAGAAACACAGGTTTAACAAAAACCAAGTGACTTACTCGAATTTAATTTTTTTTAATAATTGTTATATTTGTACGAGAATTAGTTTCTTTTATAGGCATATATTGTGACTATTTTTACAGTAAAGAAAATGTTCCACCTTTCATAGTTTTGTATAATGACTTGTCAAAGCCAAAATTTGTATATAACGGTTTTATACAAGAAACAAAAACCAACTGACATACAGAAATTAAATAATTCGAACTGAAGAACAGTGTCGCGGGCTACGTCTAGATATAAATAAAAACATACTGAATATTTCTTGTATTTTTAAAACATTTTTGAAATTAAAATTTAAAAAAATTAACAACAATGTGTTTTTTTTTTAATACTGCATATTCAACGCGATATTTTAGACATGTCTGGTTGTAGTCCATAACACTTTCCTTCAGTGTGAATAATGTTGATTCTGTAAGTCTATTGGGTTTCGTTTGTTGTATAAACCCGTTTTCTGCAAATTTTGGCTTTTACTTGCCACTCTACAAAAAACATAAAAGCTAAAAAATTCTAATTACTCTGAAAAATAGTCACACTGTATGTCTACAAAACCAATTATATCTCATACAAGTATAAAAATTATTAAAATTATAAAAATTTGGCGTGAACTCCCCAAAATCAGTTCTGTGTTGTATTTCTAAAGACACGCAAATTTCGCGTCATTATTTGACAGCAGATTGGACTATGTGTTCAAGTGACTTCTGTTAGCCGGCAAATTGTGTGGCATGCCAGGATATCTTCTATCATTGATATAAAGTCAATTAAATACCCACTATCGTGTTACACCAGCACACAACGATACAAAGCTCTGGAAACAATAATGTCACGGATGTGTACAGGCGAGAGAATTTCTGTCTATCGCCAAATAACGATAAGAAATTCGCACGATATGATTTGCATGTTTTAGGAAGCACAAGTAAGGAACTACACCTTTTCAGTTGAGTTAAAAGCCTCCTTATGAGGCTGTGTCGCCTGTTTTGTTAAAGTCATCGTTTTTCTTTTTAATAAATTTACAGTACGATAGATGATCTGCAATGTATCTTTAAAAATATTACATTTTACGGTTAGATGCTTATTAATGGATTAAATAGGTACTAAGTGTGATTTAGTCTAAATGACGTTGTGAGAGATAATTATTACCTTTAATTTTGAATTAGCTTAACTATTTCATAATTACCTTTCAATAATTTGAATACAATGCACGTATTGAAACGTAATGCAACTAACTAAGGGCCATATCTATAAACGGCTTTCGAATGACAACCAACTGCCATCCCCACAGAGAAAGCAGTTGGCCGTAATTCGAAAGAGGTCTATAGTTTCGGCCCTAAGTCTCTATTAAATAATTGTCAACTAAATCATGCCAAACGCGGAGTCAGGAAGAAATTAAAAAAAAAAGCAATATGATTACTGACACGGGTTCTTAATTGTGTGCCTATCAGCTATACACGGTTAAGTGATATTATCTTCTTTCAACGAATTCTGCTACTTGTTAATATAAACTAATCACTGTAAGTAAGAAATACAAATTTTACTGCATTAAAAAGAGGCCGAATTACATTCATTATTACTATTTTTATTATTATTATTATTATTATTGACAGTAGGGGCTTAAACAAAATTGTCTCTTTGCCGTGAGCAGCTTAGAAAAAAAATTTTGCGAGAAATTCCTGAGCATCACACCCTTGCTGATAGACAACGCCCATAGCACACTTGCCAAACGTATTGCCTATCACGAAGGTTTCGAACACCGTTTATTTTAGCGTGTTGTTTTATAGTCGGTAGAGCCAGGAAAAATTCGCGGCTTCACTGACCTATCAACCAGCCTTCAAGAATGTGTGTGTATTCAAGCAGAGCAGGTGTTCATTGGCTGCTAGGCTGACATAGTCATACCCTTCATGATCAGGTCTGCTATTATTGACTTTAGCTGGGCAGGAGATGTCACATTAGTTGCCGGAGTGACTTGAACTTAGGCGCCGCCTATCCGCGCGTGAGAGGCTCAAAAGTGACGGAGCAGTAAGGTCGATCTTGAAGCGCGCATCAAATGCCGCGTCGCCTCAACGAGCCAAGCGCTGAACTAGCGTGCAAGCTTCCCGCCGAACGGTTTTTACTACGGGACACTAAGCGGTGACCATATAATTTTATTGGTGGAAAGTCTGTAACTATGTTCAGTGCAGGTCGCAATCTGAGTTTCACATACATCCGTTTAATACATTTTGAAGTATGGAAGTCTGAAAAGGACGTTTTTAGCCATGTTGGAGGACTCAGAAACAGTGTTTTAAATGAGCGTGGTGTCGTAACAATGAGGTTCAGACCTTGTCTGAAGTTTGTTTTCTTTTCGTACTTTGGCACAATGGGCGTACGTGGAATAGTTTCGTAGAAAAAACCTGTTTACGAACACGCTGCAACGCATTTGAAGCGTTAGGTGGGCGGCCGCCTTAAGTTTGATTTGAATTCCAGCTGGTGGCCAAATAGCAAACGCGAATTTCTCAGGTCGCTCGGGACTCACATTTCTGGTTGACCATCTGTTAATTAATAATGCACGGTGAATACTATCATTACGTTGTTAAATTTAGATAGTGACTTCAGTTTTCTTAAACGGTGAGTTCGATGACATCTTCACTAATTAAGGTTTCGTTTTCTAACGTTAATATGAATTAAAATAAACGAGGTTCTCGCAAATAATCGTTTAAAAGTTAAGTTAAGATTACACATAATTTGTCCATCTAACATAATAGGAAATTGAGAATTAGAGATAAGTGCTCTATTCAAACATTAATGCTTCTATAAAATACATTTTTACATTATTATTTTATGGTAAAATGCTACGAAGTAGTTAAAATTGTATAACCATTATATTTTAAATCTTCGCAGAGTCCAGCATCCTGATTCGAGTCCTAGCGGTCGGTTACTAAATAAAGCCTTAGCCTAGGTAGCAATATTTTGATGAAATATTACCGATGAACGGCGATAAGGAATGATTATAATCGATTGTAAATTGCAATGCCGTCAGGTATGCAGACTTGATAAAATACAGTGACACATAGTTCGTTAAGGTGGGGCATCACACGCCGAGTCAGAATCAGTTTTTTTTTATTGTTTAACTGTTTAGAAACAAATATTTAACATTGCTATGAACTCATATATCCATAATATCAATAATACACTAATGGTGCAGTTAATTTTTTTACATATATTTAATATATTTTAACTTATTTAGAGTTATGAGGTAATCCGTGCGCAAACATTAGCGGCTAATACTGAAGGCATTTGTATAGTGTTAAAGCGCTAATGTTATTTTTTGAGTAATTTCAATGAAAATAATGTTACCATTTGTAGATAGGGCTAGGAATATTTTGCAAGCTCAACGACCAACATGCTAGAATCCATTATACTGCGTATACCAAAGCCCTACCATTTGTCAATTACCTGCTACTCATTCAAACAGCAGACAATGAACGAATAGACAGGGCTTGAGTATGTATAGGTCATTGGATTATAGCATGCAGGTAATTGAAGATGCGATTTTTTCTAGCTCTATTTATAGATAGAAAATTCAATAGGTGGGATGAGGACCCAAAATAACCTCATCCAGTTCATTGAGTTGCGTCTATAGAGGCTAGGAATAGGCGTGATACGCCTACTGTGTCATCCTTAGCTCTCAGCAATTCTTGCACTCAAACGCGCAAAATACGTCCACCAAGGCAGGCGGCTTAAGGGTGTTCGAATGAGATAAAATCGTTATTTTATATTTTTATGACATGGCATTAGTTTTGTAGGCGATATTTGTGAGTACAGTTTCCTCCCCCAAAACAATTTTAGCTCGCGTAGTTTTCTCATAACGGTGCGTCAAAGTCAAAATTTGCTTGTTACGCTGCCATGCAAACAGCGAAAACTAATTGATCTACTTAAATGAAATAATTCGCTGTGAAATAACATCCCATGAGCTCTGCAATACAACATTTTAAAACCCACAACGTAATATTTTGAATTAAAAAAAAAAAAAAAGATCGCAGAAGCACAGAAAAAAATTTTTAGTTCAATTTCTTTTTTAAGTATAAAAATAGCTCATGGGATATATTTAAATGATTTATTACGTGGCCCACGGCATGTTATTCCACCGATAGTTATTTCACTTACGTAAGTCAATTGGTTTTCACTATTTGCATGGCAGCAGAACATGCAAATTTTGATTTTGACACACCGTCATACGAAAACTATGAGATCTAAAATTGTTTTGTAAGAGGAAACTGCACTCACAAGTATCGTCTACAAAACTAACACTATTTCATGAAAATATGACATCATGATTTTATCGCACTTGAACACCCTTAATGCCATCCCTATATAATATCCGTTTTAAATCTGTGAGGCAGAAAATCGAAGGACTGGTAAGGGTGCCGATTGGCGTACGTATTGCAATATTGCCTCTCCGCGCAAGCCAATTACCTGGGATTCAGTGCTTTACTATTATCATTTTTCCTATGGGATTTAAGCGGTGACAAATTTATTTTATTTGAGGGGCCATGGTTCAAAATCTAACGCTCGTTTCTATTGTTGTATGTTTTGAATTCTATTGTTATTTTTCCAGATACGGCAGTCCGGGAAAGAATTTTTGGCCACTTGAGGGGCCCGAAAATTACGTTTCTAATCAAATTGCGGAATTTTTAAACTCTATAGAGACATAATTTGAAGTGTGAGTTCTTTTCGTAGATATACAAATGAAATTCGCGTTAAACAGTTTCGTAAAAAAAAACAGAATAGTGGCAACTCTCTGCAACGCATTTGAAGCACACGTAGAGGGGTCCCTTAAGGGTGTTAGTGTGCAATAAAATCATAATTTTAATTTATTTGAAATAGGGTTAGTTTCGTAGACGATACATGTGAGTATAGTTTCCTCTTACGAAACAATTTTAGCTGGCGTAGTTTTCTCAGAACGGTGAGTCAAAGTCAAAATTTGCATCTTCTGCTGCCATGCAAATAGTGAAAAGCAATTAACTTACGTACATGAAATAATTCACAGTGAAATAACATACATTAGGCTACGTAACAAAACATTTGAAAAAATTCCCCCAACTATATTTGTATTTTTAAAAATTGCTGAATTTTCTACTTTTTCTGTACGTTTGCGATTTTTATTTTCAATTCAAAATATTACGTTGTGAGCTTATTGATGTTTTATTGCATAGCTCAAGGGATGTAAGTTTACAGTGAATTATTTTGTTTAAGTTGGTCAGTTGGTTTTCACTATTTGCATGGCAGCGTAACAAGCAAATTTTGACTTTGACATTCCGTTATGAGAAAACAATGAGAGCTAAAGTTGTTTCGTAAGAGTAAAACGTACTCATAAGTATCGTCTACAAAACTAACAATATTTCATAAAAATATAAAATTATAATTTTATCGCACTTGAACCCCCTTAAGGGCGTTAGACGCTCAGAAATGACGCAGATATAAGGGCGACCTTGAAGTTCGCATCAAATGCCGCGTCGCCTCAACGAGCCAAGCGCTGAACTAGCGTGCAAGATTCCCGCCAAACCGTTTTTACTAAGGGACATTAAGCGGTGACCATATAATTTTATTGGTGGAAAAATCTGTAGTAAAGTTCAGTGCAATTCTCAATCTGAGTTTTATATACATCCGGTTAGTACATTTAGAAGTACGGAAGTTTGAAAAGGTCATTTTTAGCCATGTTGGAGGGCTTAGAAGTGAAGAGATTTTGGTCAGCTCTTAACATGGAGGTCTTTAGCGCTGGTGAGGGGTGTCATGAGGTAAGGAGCAGCGCCGGAATGAAGGGGCGGTGGAAACGGGAGATCCCCGAGAAAACCCGCTGACAAGCGGCATCATCCGGCACGATTGTCACATGCGTATAATCTGGGGACCGACCCCGCCGGGAATCGAACCCGGATCACCTTGGTGGGAGGCGAATGGTCTGTGTAGGGCTTAGAAACAGTTTTTTTAAAGAGCACTGTGTCTTAACAACGAGATCCCGACCCTGTCTGAAGTTTGTTTTCTTTTCGTACGTTGTAACAATGGGCACACGTAAATTTGTTTCATAGAAAAAAAACCTGTTTACGAACACACTGCAACGAATTTAAGCACATGGTAGGCGGTCGCCTTAAGAGGGGAAACTACCACGCGCCTAAAGTGCGTTCATGTGTGTGTAAATACGTTTTTTTAAGGAAACTATTCCACATGTGCCCATTGTATCAATGTACGAAAAGAAAATAAACTTCAAATTATGACGAGAAGGTACTTTCCAAGCATAATGTCAATTAGGAATAAAATTTCAGAACCACTCCAAATTGTTAAAAACGCCATTATCAACCTGTTATATCTAAAAACTACTAACGAGATTTGTGTGAAACTACTCTAGAAGCATGCACTGGACTTTGCTTAAAACTTTCCAACAATTAAAACATGGGGTCGCCACAAAAGGTGTCAGTCAGGCGAGTGATTTAAGATACCGCTGCACGACGTGTCAGTGTCTTGCGGTAGAGGAGATACCGCACCATATGAGCCGGTCAGCATCGTCCTTGGCGCCGTGCCTCACTCACACACACACACGCGGCCAGTAGGCGGGCGCCTTAAGGAGGATGGAGCGCCAAAGCAGTGAATTTTCACAATTTTCGATGTGACTTTTTCTCCTCGCTTATTATCGAAAATCAAGGTTCGACAATCCGGAAATGATACTTTTCTACAACAGATTACATTAGTACATAGTCAAACACTGTTTTATTTTTGGAGCTATGATGGCAGATAGGAAAAAGAGTAATTTTTCCCATCTGCCATCAGTGCTCCAAAAATAAGAATGTCTATGAGTATGTAATAAAGTAAGATGATGCACAAAAAGTGTAATCTACGGATTGTCGAGACTTAATTTGCGATAATACGCGAGGGGAAGTAAATATTTCGAAAATTGTGAAAATTCACTGCTTTGGTGCTCCATCCCCCTTAAGAAGACAAACTGCATTGAATCTCAGTAATATTTTTTTGTGAGATTGGTAGTTGCTGAAAGAAAATGAAATCATGCAATTTATTTCCAGAAGCACACAGTAGCATTTTCGCCTTGCGAAACACCGGGAGGACGCACATACAGTAGTTGTTACTCTTCATCTTCGAGGTTCGCTTGTTTTGTTTCTGGCCACCTTGGACGCTTGAGCAACCAGGAAAGAAAACATTACTCCGCGTTGGATACCCCTAGCCGTTGCCGATTCTCGAGACACGCAACACGTCATTTGAAATGAATCCGGTAGCTACAGCCAAGGCCGGCGAAATAATCACACCAAGTTAATCCACCACAACAGCGGTTTAAAAAAAGAAGAGAAAATAAAAAGGAAGCTCTCCAGGAAAATTACAGAAACCGCCAATTAGAAACACTGTAACGATTTCGCGTCATTTGATTACGTGTTTTTCTCCCCTTCTACGTAAATCCACCTGCTCTCTTCTTTCCAACAACTGGAAAAAAAAAAATTATTACATTTTTTGCACGCTCGCAGCAGAAGGTTTCTGGGGGCCTGGGGGGGGGGGGGCAAGAGAATTGTTTGGAGTCGCTAAAGTCTGAATAAAAATTTTAAGGAAAGATTTGCTGATCTAGTTTTTTAATTACTGTATCGCAAACTTAATTAATGCATACTTCGCAAAAACTACACTGTAAAGTACTGCGTTACAGATACTTTCAGCAATATAAACAAAGTAACCCTGTTAGTACAGACGTATTTTACAGATGGAAAATGAAAGAATACGACTGTTTTTTCCAAGAGTTTGAAGCAAGGGACGGGGACCCCATTCAAGCTGGGGCCGCAGGCATTCTGTTCCTTTTGACCCACCCTTTGCTAGGGCTCTGATTATCCGCTAGCCAGATATGTGGGTACGAAACACGGTACCATTTTGCATTTTGAAGACAAAATTTTCTGAGTGAGGAAAACCGGAACACCGGTTTTCCTCACTGTTTAGTTTGTATACATCATCCATCCCCCCCCCCCCCCACACACACACACACACCACTTAAAATACCTCAATTCTCTCACTGCGAACAAATGTAAGTTAGTGTCACTTTAGCAATTGGTAGGGCTAGGAATATTTCGCGAGTTCAACGACCAACATGCTAGAATCCATTATCGTATGTATACCGAAGCCCTACCATTTGTCCATTACCTGCTACTCATTCAGACAACAGACAATGAACGAATAGGCGGGGCTTGAGTATGCATAGGACATTGGATTCTAGTATGCGGGTCATTGAACTCGCGAATTTTTCCTAGCCCTAGCAATTGGCTCTAGACTAAACTGACACGTTCTGGAAGGCGCAGAATACCCTAGACTGTTGGGAAATTCCAGTGGACTGCTCTATACAGCAGGCACTAGATGCCGCGTTTGAAGTACGGAAACAGGCAGGCAATAAGGTTTAGATTGGCACATGTGCGAACAATCGTACCGCCCTTATGCGCGGGGTGCGAAAACGGCGTGGTTGGTTGGCTTTTTCCTCCGGGACAGTGGCGAAGCGTAAAGTGTTCAGGACAAGCGGTAATAAGCAGTGACTATACAGAACTCTCGGTTGTCCGTGGAACCATTTGACTGGTAGGAGTTGGCACACTGCACAGCCAGTAGCAAGGAACTAATTCTCCAGTAATACATTCATATATAAAGTGTATAGTCAGATCTCATAGCGCTTGCCTTGGAACACGACCATGTTTCGCCACTGCTCTGGAACTTTAAGGCGGCCGCCTACCCCACGCTTCAAATGCGTTGCAGCGTGTTCGTAAACAGGTTTTTTCTACGAAACTATTCCACGTGTGCCCATTGTGCCAAAATACGAAAAGAAAACGTACTTCAGACAATATCGGAACCTCACTGTTTAGACACCATACTCATTAAAAATACTGTTTCTAAGCCCTCCAACGTGGCTAAAAACGGCCTTTTCAGACATCCGTACTTCAAAATGTACTAACCGGATGTATGTGAAACTCAGATAGCGACCTGCACTGAACTTAGCTGCAGACTTTCCACCAATAAAATTATATGGTCATCACTTAATGTCCCATAGTAAAAACCGATCGGCGGGAACCTAGTACGCTAGTTCAGCGCTTGGCTCGTTGAGGCGACGCGGCATTTGATGCGCGCTTCAAGGTCGACCTTACAGCTCAGTCGCTTTTGAGCCTCTCACGCGCGAGTAGGCGGCGCCCTTAAGCGGTGACCCCACTATTTTTTTTTTTTTTGCGGAAAGTGCGAAGTAAATTACAGCACGTGCTTCTATGGTTTTGTTTTACGATTCCGGTTAGTATTTTTTACGTGACAGTAAGCAGTCTGGAAAGAACCGTTTTTTATAAATTTCGAGGTGTCCTGAAACCAAGTTTTTATCATAATATCTAGAAAACAAAAATATTGAAACACAGTTTTAAATATGATTTGTTGTTTTCATAGATACTTGTTTCGAACACACGTCTAGTAATATTTCTTTAAAAAAAAAAAAAAAAAAAAAAAAACTTTCTCCTAACACGCTGCAGCACAATTCATGCACCAGCTGTATAGGGATCTTAAGGGCGCCGCATACCCAACGCTTCAAACGTTTTGCAGTGTGTTCGTAAACACATTTTTTCTACTAAACAATTCCACGTGTGCCCATTGTGCCAACGTATGAAAAGAAAACACGTCAAACAATGTCGAAACCCCACTGTTAAGACACTATGCTAATTAGAAACACTTTTTTTTCTAAGTCCTCCAACATGGCTAAAAACGACTTTTTCAAACTGCCGTACTTCGGAATGTACTAACCGAATGTACGTGAAACTCAGATTACGATGTGCACTGAAATTTTCTACAGATTTCCAACCAATAAAATTATATGGTCAGTGCTTAAGGGTGTTCAAGTGAAATAAAATAATAATTTTATATTTATATTAAATAGTGTTAGTGTTGTAGACGATACTTTTGAGTACAGTTTCCTCTCACGAAACAATTTTAACTTACGTATTTTTATCATAACGATGCGTCAAAGTCGAAATGGGCACATTCTGCTGTCAAAAAACAGTGAAAACAAATTGACTTACGTAAGTGAAATAATTCACAGTAAAATAACATGCCACGGGCTACGTAATAAAACATTTTTAAACACTCCCGTGAACTATTTTTGTATTTTAAAAAATTGCTGAGTTTTCAACTTTTTCCTGTACTTTCGCTTGCGATATTTTTTAATTTAAAATATTACTTAACGGTATTTTAAATACTTTATTGCATACTTCATTGGATGTAATATCACAGCGTAGTATTTTATTCAAGTATGTCAATTGGTTTTCACTATTTGCATGGCAACAGAACAAGCAAATTTTTACTTTGGCGCACCGTTATGAGAAAACTGTGAGAGCTAAAATTGTTTTATACGAGCAAACTACACTCACAAGTATCGTCTGCAAAACTAACATTATTTCATAAAGGTAAAACATTATGATTTTATCGCACTTGAACAGCTTTAATGTCCCTTGGCTAAACTGTTCGGCGGGAACTTTGCGTGCTAGTTCAGAGGTTGGATAGTTGAGGCGACGCAGCATTTGATTCGCGTTTAAAAGTCACCGTTATGTCTCCGTCATTTCTGTGCCTCTAACAGGCATGTAGGGCGGACGCCCTTAATGTCATGATCTTTCATTTATTTCAAACAATTGCAATTAACTCTAATATTTTTTAACCAAATGCATCGAAAAAATTTCAGACAGTTTATAGTCATACGTTACACAATTTTGTGAGCCCGTTCTTTTTTAATAATGTACCGTTTACTAGTAAAAAAATTATTTTGCTTCATTTTGGCCTATTTTGACAACAAACTAAATAATATTTCAGGTGCAAAAATCTAAAAATCCGTTTGGTGTATTGCAACATAAATATTCAGATACAAACGATGATTTTAGATTATGGTATATCGCGAAAATGTTCTGTGCCAACATAGCCTTGAAAACACTGCAGTTTTTTTTGCAACACGTCTGACACAAGGTAGCTCCCTGCAGACCAATAGTAAGCATCGCATATTAAAATATCGGGATATTATTGGCTCAGTCAAATAGGACAACAACCCCACACACAAAAGAAGGCCAGTAATCTTTTGATACCTTGAACGTACGTTGACACCCAGCAAACAGTAAATTATTCCCGCGATAAACTAGCTTTTCTAACGATGATATATACGCGTTAAAACTGTACGAATACATTTCTGATATATTAATTAATTTCCATTAAAAATATATTTTCGAAACCACTGCAAAACTAAAGAGCTGATACTTCCAACATGTAGAATAATAATAATAATAATAATAATTTTATTTCCATATACCGAATTACAGCCCTTTACATAAATACTTTTTATATATTGGAAGATATCACACTCACATAAGCAAAGCTTGTGTGTGAGTGCTACTAGACAAATTATTTTCTATAGTTGCGGTTAATTATGTAATAAAACTTATCATCTGGTATAAATTAATTTCAGAACAAAAAATTGAATGCTACATTAAATACAAAAAAAAATTAGTTTTTGAAGGATATAGATTGTATTTAACAATTTGAAATATCAAGAATATGAAAATATGAAAATAATTAACTAAAGTAAAACTACTACTTAAAGATTAAGGACAACTCATCATCAGTTAAGTTATTTAACCATCGATCAATATATATTTTCTTGTTCATATTTTTATTTTTTATATTTTCAGGAAGAATTGCTACAATTTTTGAAAGCAAGAATGTGGATGATCTTTGAGAAATTGTTTTGTGAACTAGAGGAATTGGAAAATTTTGGTTTAAATTATATCGAGTAGGAAATATATGAGATAAATACTGTACTGGTAACTTTTTGTTCAAGAAATTGACTAATATGGTTCTAATATACAATTTTCTGATATTGAATACTCTCAAACGACTGAAAAGTTCTTTTGATGGATGGTTAAAAGTCTTTCTAAACACAGTTCGTAAAATAACTTTTTGTATTAAAATTAGTCGCTTGATTGCCGTTTTGCTCATACATCCCCATGCTAATATACCGTACATCAGAACAGATTGAATAATGGCTACGTAAACAATTCTTATATATTCAATTGATAAAACAGA
Organism: Medauroidea extradentata; assembly: GCA_003012365.1. Taxonomy (NCBI): domain Eukaryota; kingdom Metazoa; phylum Arthropoda; class Insecta; order Phasmatodea; family Phasmatidae; genus Medauroidea; species Medauroidea extradentata. The sequence goes on from PNEQ01049873.1 coordinate 50,893, forward strand.
TCTAAGTTCCACAAATGTATATATTGTTTTACGAATTTTTATAGTTAAGTAAGAAACATGCCTGTCCCATTTTAAATTACAATCTAACATAACACCCAAATACTTTGTTTCCTCTACTCATTCTATGTCGTTACATTTACAGTTTGCATTTAATTGACTACAGTTATGTATTTTGAGTTCTTGGTGTGAATGAACCTTAGTACAGGTCAAAGATGTTAGAAGGGTCCAGATGGAGCATGTCGCCGAGAATTATAACCAAACAAACGCTTGACATGGCTGGTATCTATATGGCCGACTAATTAAAAAATTGAGGAAATTTTAGTTAGGAGGTGTGTACACAGGGCTAAAATGTAGAGATTTCAACCTAAAACATCAATTAAAGAGCATAATACATTAATTTACCATAAAAAATGTACCAGTCTCATGTGTACTTTTGAGGTTAAAGGAGTATGGCGGCTGGCAAATTTGATGGCTACCTCTCCCCCTTCTTGGCTTCACTCCCCTCACCCTCATTCAGACCTTATGCTACCCCCGTGGTACAGGTACCGCGGCCATGTTTGTTTGCAGTGTTGCCACACTTCAGAGCGCTGCCTCCCGCGAGATGCGGCAACGTCTCAGCACTTGGCTGCGAGCTGGGAGCTACACAGCGTACCAGCAGATCACCAAAGCGCACTCCGCACATGTGAAAGCAGTTGGGGATTATTTTGGGCGCCACTCTAGGGTACAAAATAGTTTTTTTATTGCCGTAAGGCGGAACGAGGCGACTGTGACACGCTTGCTTGAAAACAGCTGTGTCGGAGGACCATCTGTCGAGAGAGGATGTGACGTAACCCCTTCGAGAAGCGCCGGAATTCGCACATATAAGTTGTTGGTGCAGAGCGTGCGATGTGCGTACCGCTCACACTCTAAGGGCCGTATCTATAGACCTCTTTCGAGTGACAACCAACTGCTCGTCAATGCTTTCTCTATGGGGATAGCAGTTGATTGTCATTCGAAAGAGGTTTATAATATCGGCTCTAAGTCTGCACGAGATCCGCGGTAGGGTAGTGGTCATTCAAGGTGGACGTCCGGGCGACTGTATTTGCCGCGTTTATACGCTTTGAAGTGCGGAAGCGGTAAAGACGAGACAACACGGGCACTGCGGCTCTCCCTAGCCTCTAGGCGCAAGACACTGAACTGGTGTGCTGTCTTCTCGTCGACAACTCTCCTCTATGAGGCATTCATCGGTGACCCTATTATTTTATGATGTACTAGCGACCCCGTGTAGCACTAATTACTATGACCCAGTAGTTTTCGTGAAAATATATTTGCCCCACTTTGTTTCAATGTCTTACGTGTACACCTGCACCTCAACTTCTTGGTTATTGGCAGAGTGTTTTTGTGCAGAGTCATTATTCATTTGACTGTGCCAATCAGTACATTGTTAACTGTGACACAACACGTCTGTGATTTGCGGGTTTAACCTCCACACGCTGGGAGTTACGGCGTCCAATCACTGACCACAAAGCAGAGATGCAGGTGCGCACGTAAGGCACTGAAACAAAGTGCTGCAAAAATCTTTTCGCGAAAACTACCGGGCCCTACTAATTATCTACAGCCAAGAATTTAAGTCTATACTATATATTGGCATGCCGCATTATTCCAAGTCTCAAACTTACTTAATAAATGTATTTATTTATTAATAATTATTACTGTGGTCTGTATTCTAACTTGTGCTCAACAGAAACGCGAAATATTCAGTTCCCAACTCGTTACTAAGGAATTTCCGGCCAACCAATCTCTATCACTATAGGGCTAGGAAAAATTCGCGAGTTCAATGACTTGCATGCTAGACTCCAATGTCCTATGAATACTCAAACCCCGTCTATTCGTTCATTGTCTGCTGTCTGAATGAGTAGCAGGTAATGGACAAATGGTAGGGCTTCGGTATACATAGGATAATGGATTCTAGCATGTTAGTTGTTGAACTCACGAAATATTCCTCGCCCCACCTAACACTGGCCTGAAAAATGTGCGTTTTCATAAGAGAGCAGGCTGGAATTCAAACAAACGTTAAGTTCATGTCTCTCTCGCAATTGGCCCTAGCCTAATTTGACACCTCCAGGAAGTCAGTGGGTCGATAATATAGAATCAACTAAATACAAACTTGTTCATTTGGTATGACTAGACACCCCAAAAAAAATTGCGAGCTCATATCTGTTTGCTGAAGCAGACAACAGCTGTTCACTGATTGGTCGGTAACACAGTAATACCACGTAATTTGACATGCACTTAGTTGCTGCAGTATTATTGGTGGTGTCGAAGTCAAGGTTCAATAACGAAAATGACACGAACTTACAGTTACTATATTCTATAATAATAACAATAAATCGTCTTTATTTTCACTGTAGCGAAGTTAAGACATTGTCGCCTTCTCTTACACTTAACCACAAACCGAAGAAATAGATTATTAGTGATAATGAAATATCATGAAAAAAAGTTGGGCCAACATACCCTTGAAAACATTTTAGTTTCTTGTGACATGTATGACAGGATGATATACGTCTGACAGAACAATAACAGGCATCGTATGTTACAATAGCGGGTTTCTTGTTGCCTCAGTCAAATAGGGCAACAGCTCCACGTACATGCGAAAGCCAGTAGTCTTCTGGTAAGCTGAATGTGCGTTGAAACCCAGAAAATATTCAAGTTTTCCCGCGATATACCATCATCTGTATAGAGTATTCTTAAAATTACATACACGAAACACTATTATGACATTTGTTATGGCAGTTTACACGGATGACTACAGTACTTCAACCATGTTAATAAAGAGAACAAAAGAAATTGTAAATAACAACTTACGCCCAAAAGAAAACCTGAATATTTTAGGTTCCTATGTATTACAGTGTTGTTGTAAGCACTCACACATGCTTTAAATGACGAGCTCTCATGTTCCTACTGTTTTTACGAAGAGATAGAATTTTTCTTAATATTTAATGAGCGCAGAAATAAATAAAAAACTTGGCAGTTTTGTTTAAAATAATTTTCACCACGTTGCAGAGGCGTCATTTAATTGGGGGGGCAGGGGGGGCATTCCCCCTCCCCGGATTTGGAAGGAAAGAAAAAAATGTGCATTTTGTTATTTAAATAATACTAACGTAAGCACATAAAACTGAAGTTTGATTATTAAAGTTTCTAATTTATACATGCTTAGAGACACTGGAAAATCGCGAAAATGTTTAAGATAGTCTCCAATAAACTGTATTATATTAACCGTGAGACGTGTGAACAGTTTTGGGACAAATCACACACGCTGTGCGTCCAAGCTGTGCAGTTCTAACTGGGCCTGTTGTAGAGAGAAAAATGCTACAAATAAACTATAGCCAATGTTGATACGAAATATTCAGTGTTATATACATCACGTTGGAGCCTAGCAAACAGTCAACTATTCCCGCGATTTTCCAGTGTCTCTATACGTGCTTAATTAATAAAAATATGCAACAAGGCCACTTTCAGCAGAAAAATAATCTTGACCCCCCCCCCCTTCCCCATAAAAACCTGAAATGACGCCCCTACCACGTTGGCTAACTTTTTTCAAGACCTCCCATGCTCTAGTTTTTGCTAACTAGGTATGTAACAATTTTTTATTACTGAAAACAGTATAAATTATTGCCCTGAAAAAAATAAGCTGTTACGGCAATAACCATTTTTAACCAAACTGTCAAACAGATTTGTTATAATATATGTTTTCTTTTAAGAGTCTTACGCATCTGACGCATGAACGGTGTTTCAGCGTGCCGCGAATATTCCTTTCCACGCAAAAACAGCTTAACTTATTCACTATATGTTTATCTACGAAAAGAATACACGGTTAAATCTAGGCTTCTATTATTTAAAAATGCAACGTGCTTATTAGAAATATGTTTTTGGGGCTCCACAAAATTGCTAAAAACGGCTTTGTCAGACAGCTGTAACCGGAAACATACCACCCGTGTTCGTAAAACACAACGTAGGAAGCTTGCGTTCGACTTTACTACGAACTTTCCAAAAATAAAACTGTAGGGTCGTCACTTGAAGTCCCGTGGGAAAAAGAGACGTACGAAAACACTGCCACGCCACTGCACGCCAGTTTGGCGCGACGCGAATAGAAGCGATGCAGTTATAGCCGAGCGTGGAGAGCTGAACCTTATCTAGATATGATGGTTTATCACGGGAAAACTTGACTCTCTGCTAGATTTCAACGCTAGTCCAGCTTACCAGAAGACTACTGACTTTCGCATGTAGGTAGAGCTGTTGCCCTATTTGACTGAGCCAATAAGAATCCCGGTATTGTAATATTTAATGCCTGTTATTGGTTGGCAGGGAGCTACTTAGTGCCAGATGTACATCACCCAATCATTAGAGAAAGTGATTTATCGCGAGAATGTTTTCTGCCAGCGTATTCTGCAAATCAGTGTAGCATCCTGCGTCATGTATTATTGGTAGGGCCCGGTAGTTTTCGCGAAAAGAATTTTGCACCACTTTGTTTCAGTGTCTTACGTGCGCACCTGCAGCTCTGCTTCGTGGTCAGTGATTGGATGCCGTAACACCCAGCGTGTTCAGGTTAAACCCACAAATCACAGACGTGATGTGACGCAGTTATCCGTGCACTGATTGGCACAGTCAAATGAGTAATGACTCTGAACAAAAACACTCTGCAAATAATCATGAAGTTGAGGTGCAGGTGTACACGTAAGATACTGAAACAAAGTGGGGCAAAAATCTTTTCGCGAAAATTACCGGGCCCTAATTATTGGCCGACGGTTATGTGGCACAGTCTAGTTGTTTACAGACGAATCACAGACGTCCAGTAGTAGTGCACCAGAGTTATCATTGGCCCAGTCAAATAGGGACTCGTCAGTAACGATATAAAAGCGTCAGAAATGAATACATTACATTGAAGCCTAGCAAACAGTCAACTTTTCCCGCGATAAATCACCTTCTCTACCAATCATATATGCTGCAAGAAACTACAGTGTTTTCAAGGGTGTGTTGGCACAAAACATTTACGCGATATACCATCATCTATACATATCGCTTCACTTTCTCCGCGCATCAAACGCAGAAAATTACATACGGTGTAAAGGCCTTTTCAGCTTAAAAAATTAAATTATCACAAAAACAGTAACGACATGGGAGCGTAGCATTAATGCTAGTCTATAGGTTAGTTTGGCCCCCCTAAACTTTTCCGATCTCTGCCCGCAGTGGCGGCTCGAGAGTTGTTGGCAGGTAGGACACAAGTTGCCGAGAACTGTACACTCGCCGTATACCAATGACCATGAAATATGTACTGGCTACTTATTGTGTTGTGAGCAGTCAGTAATAAGCGGCACCTACATACCCACGTGTTAGTGGATGTAGCGTCAACTAGCGCACAACTGTGTACACAACCCTAGAGCCTAAACTGCACCTAACTTCGCTTACATTGCCCTTCTCCATCGACACTCAGAAAAACATGTTCCTACATAAAGCGCCACGAAAATTTTGCTAATTCATTGACCCACATGTCTGAATCTATTGTCCTATGCACACTCAAGCCTCGCCTATTCGTTCTTTGTCTACTGTTCCAACACAAAATAAATAGTAATATAGACGTGAAATAGCGTGGTGGCACGAACTTCACTGCGTATTGGCTGCCTGAGGCTGTTGATACTAGATGCGTACAGGTTTCCTATTGGCCTGGCTGCCAGCTAGCAGGGAAGTCACCTTACTCTGATTGGCGGTAGACGTTTTCGCCATGTTGCTGGCCAGGGAAGCCATTTTGCTGGCGTGTGTGACTGAGTTCGCTGGCCTATCGGCTGTTTCACTTCTGTACTCCTAAATATTCTGTGGTTAGGTCATCCATCCTCGGCTCTAGCGCCTCGCCGCGTTGACGCTAATTACAAACAAGGGCTGACGTCACCTCGACTCGAACCGGAGGGTGATCGAACCCCGGTTGGCGCTTCGAGCGAGTCTCGGTTGACCCCTGCGTCCGAGGTCAACGGTTCGAGAACCAGCCCCGCCTGGACTGGAGTGCGCCTCGGGGAACGTTACGTCCGTAGACTCCCCTCTCTCCCTCCTAAACAAACCACCGACCATCTTAAGGGGACCTCCCTATCTGCGCTTCAAACGCGTCGCAACGAGTCACCGATATTCTTTTGTTGTCGATACTGTTTATCGCTAGGGACTGGAAAATTCGGCGAATTCAATTACCTGTAGGCTAGAATCCACTACACTATGCATACTCAAGCCCCGTCTATTCGTTCATTGTCTGCTGTTTCACTGAGTAGCAGATAGTTAACTAATAGTATTATATTTGTTTATTCACGAAAAGAACTCACACTTCAAACTATATCGCTATAGTTTTAATAATTCAATACGTTTTTTTAGAAACATCGTTCTCTGTCCCCTTAAAATTGCCAAAAATGGGTTGTCCAGACTGTCGTATCTGGAGAAATAACAACCAAATTCGAAAAACACGATTACAGAAACAAGCGTTAGGCTCTGAACTGCGCTAACCACAAAATAAATTTATTGATTATCTCTTAGTCTCATACGTAGACACGTGCAAATTTCGCGTTTTCATTTGGTAGCGGAATAAACAATACTTTCCTATACATAACATAGCATAACCTGAGATTCAATTGGCCACGAAATTTTATGTGTTGTCATTTTCGTTTGTTGCGTCTTTACAGAGATTGGCCTCTCTACCGTGTATTCTCCGCGGCAAGTCACGACAATATCGGCCAGCGGGAGACGTCGAACGAGCCTACAGTCACTTGGAGTCTAGTCGGCTGCCAGAAAATAACGCGAATTTTGCATGTCTCTATGCATACGTAAATCATGAGAAATTCGCGTTTTATTTCAGACACAAGCTAGGATTCCAACAATTATTCGTGTTACTTGCACAATTGGTCGTTGACTTATTTGACACCCCCTTGAAGTCGATGAGTCAATAATAACAATGTAACTAAATTCGGGCCCATTTCACTTTGTCAGCGAGCAGCTAATAAACAGCTGTTGTCTGCTCATTATATGGAGGATTGCCTACAGGTCGCTGAACCCGCCAATTTATCCGGTCTATACCCATAGTAAAAATGATAACAGTACAGCCACAGAATAATTAGGAACACAGAAGTGAAATAGCCGGTAGGCCAGCGAACTCAGTCACACACGCCAGCAAGATGGCTTTCCTGGCCAGCAATATGGCGGAAACACCTACTGCCAATCAGCGTGAGGCAGCTGCTCTGATAACCGGCAGAAAGTCCAATAGGAAACCTGCAGTAACATGCAGGAGCCAAACATACACGGGGCTGGTATCAACAACCTCGGGCAGCCAATAAGCGGCGAAGTTCGCCTGTATCAAAGGAGCCGCCACGTCATTTCACGTCTGTATTGCTATTTAGTCTGTGGTACAGCACTGCACGCAAGCTGAGTGACTTGCGCGGAGAGGCGATAAGGCATTGCTAGGGACCCTTGTTTTCCACGGAAAGAATTTTGACATCTTTGTTTCAGTGCCTTACGTGCACATCTGCAGTTCTGCTTCGTGGTCAGTGATTGGATATTTTAACTGTCACGAGCCTTCGGATTCTACCGGCAAATCACGGACGTCTGGTGCTGCAGGAAAGTTTTTGTAATTGTCTCAATCAAATGAGATTCGGCTCTTCACATAGACACTCTGCCAATAACCATAAAGCAGAATTGAATATGTGCACGTAAGGCACTAAAACAAACAGGGGCAAATTTTTTCCACGAAAAAACAGGCTCCCTACGCATTATATTACGTCGGTCGACGGCAACCTTACCGCTCCAGCCTCAGACACACAAATACAGCCCCTTAACTCAAACAGCTAACACCCGACCATTAGAGTCACTAGTTTATGGCGAAAAGATTTTGGCAACATTTGGATCCCATGCCTTGCGTGCACATCTGCAGATCTTCTCCGTGTTCAATTATTGGATATTTTAACTCTCGCTTGTCTTGGGGAGTTCTACCAACAAACTAGAGACGATATTTCTGGTCAGCAACTAACATCTAAGTCTTTAGCGCTGATGAGGGGTGACATGATGGGGAAGGGAAAATAGGAGATCCCTCGGAAAATCTGCCGACCAGCGACATCGTCTGGCACGATTCTCCCATGCGAAAATCTGGGAGCCCATCCCGGGTCGCCCTGGTGGGAGGCAAGTGCTCTATCCACTGCGCCAACCGCGGCCCCCACATGCAATGGCCAGAGATGATAGATTATCGTGGGAAAACTTGACTTTTTCCATGTGTTTCAACGCACGTTCAGCTAACCAGAAGATTTTTGGCTTTCGCTTGTACGTAGATCTGTTGCCCCATTTGACTGAGCAAATGAAAATCCTGCTAATATAATATGTAGGGACCCCTGTTTTTCGCAAAAAGAATTTTGTCCCACTTTGTTTCGGTGTCTTACGTGCACATCTGCAGTTCTGCTTCGTGGTCAGTGATTGGATATTTTAACTGTCACGAGCCTTGGGCTTCTTCCGGCAAATTACAGACGTGTGGCGTTGAATGAATATTATTGTAATTGGCTCAGTCAAATGAGATACGGCTCTTCGCAAAGACACGCTGCCAATAATCGTGAAGCAGAATTGCAGATGTGCACGTAAAGCACTGAAACAAACTGGGGCAAAATTCTTCTCGAGAAAAACAAGGGTCCCTAATAATATCTGATACCTTGTATAAGTCTACAGACAGCTACGTTGTGACAGACGTAAATCATGTGTGTTGCAATAAACTACAACGATTTCAAGGGCATCTTGGCACAAAACAATTTTTGCGATTTACTATCATCTCTAGCTATGGTTAGAGACCCGGAAATTTCGCCCCTCCCACCAAGGCGATCCGGGTTCGATTTCAGGCGGGGTCGGTCCCCGGATTTTCGCATGCGGGAATCGTTGGTCGGCGGGTTTTTTCGGGGATCTTCCGTTTCCCCCCACCCTTTCATTGCAGCTCTGCTCCATACTCACCTCAAGTCACCCCTTACCAGCGCTCAAGACCTCGGTGTTAAGCGCTGACCAAAATCTCTCACTCACTCGGAAATTTCAGGGATTCAACGAACAGCAGGCTAGACTTCACAGTCCTCTGTACACTCTGTCTTCAACTACTTGTGCATTGACTGCAAATCCAGTGAGTAGCTAGTTGTATATCTGACAGGTTGGCGCAGGAATCAGTGTGTGTTTTCATGCACAGCCACGACTTAATCGAGAAAATAATTTTGCCCCACTTTGTTTCAGTGTCCCACGTACACATCTGCAGTTGTGCTTAATGGTCAGTGATTGGATGTTTTAACTCTCGCGTGTCTTGAGGTACTACCTGCCAATCACAGACGTGTGGGGTTGCAGTAACCGTATTGTCGCTGGCACAGTCAAATGAGAGACGTCACTTCACAAAGACACGCTGACAACAAACATAAAGCAGAGCTGCAGAAGTGCACGTAAAAAAGGAAAGAAACTGGGGCAAAATTCACTTCGCGGACAAATAATGGCCTTAGTATTGGTGCATGGAAACATAACATGATGTACAGTAATGTGACCAGTGTGGTTGCAAGCTTGAAGTTAACACGTTCTTACAACAAAATTTGGTGGTTGAAGCTGAATTATTGAGGTATTTGTGAGGATTTAGAAGTTCAAATGCTTACACAACGCCCTCTACCGAATTTTTATTCCACATCATAACTAATGGGGAGTAATACGAAAATAAAATATTTTCTTAATATTTTTTGGTGATTAACGTTTAAACCTAGTAGTTGTTCTCTAGTGTGAAACTATATTCTGTTTAAAAAATTGTCATTCTTGTGACAAAATATTTTATAATACACGCAGAAAATTTCTATCAAATTTGATTCCCCCCCCCCAAAAAATATTACTAGTAGCCTGCGCCTTAACTACAACAAGAAAGAAACACATATCAATGTAAAGGCGATCTTAAATGTGTACTCGGCGAAGGATCATTTCAGAAAGACATTGATGTATGTATATGAAAAAGTGCAGCACAGATGACATAATCAAACATATATATATAGCATCCTGTACTAAAAGTCGTCGTTCAATTAGTGCCTTGGTTCTCCTTTACTTGCAAAATTGTTATTGGATTAAATTTTGCAGGGCTTGACAGACTAACTGTGAGCGAACACTTTCGTTCACTCGTATTTCCTGTAAGACTAGCGAAAGGAATAGCTCGCTAGTTCAACGAACTGAATGTTAAACTCCAATGTCCTATGCATACTCAAGCCCGTCGATAAGTTAACTGTCTGCTGTTCCAGTGAGTAGTAGCAGCAGTGGACAAATGGTAGGAGCTTGAGTATACACGGCACAATGAATTCTAACGTGCAGAAAGTTGGACTCGCGACATTTTTATTTTCCCTATTTATAGATGATGGTTAGAGCCACGATTTTATGGCGAAAAGATTTTTGCAACATTTGGTTTCGATGCGTCATGTGTAGGGCCCGGTATTTTTCGCGAAAAAATTTTTGCAGCACTTTGTTTCAGTGTCTTACGTGCGCACCTGCATCTCTACTTGGTGGTCAGTGATTGGATGCCTTATCATTAGAGCCCACGATTTTTGGTGAAAAGAATTCTGCAACAATATGTTTCAATACCTTGTGTGCACAAATGCAGCTCTGCTTCTTGAGTATTGGCAGAATGTAGGCGTGGCTCATTTGACTAGTGCCAGCAGGGACAAGGTTACTGCGACACCACACGTCTGTGATTTGCGGGTAAAACCCCGAGAAGCTGAGAATTTACAACAGCCAATCGCTGACCATGAAGCAGAGCTGCATATGTGCACATGAGGCATTGAAACAAATTGTTGCAGAATTCTTTTCACAAAAAATCGTGGGCTCTACTTATCATACAACGTCTGGAGGTTAAGGGCGCCGTCTACCACAATTTTCATCATCACTTTTTTATTTTTTATTTGTACCAGATATTTTTTTTCTTATTTTAGACACAAAATGTGACTAAATTTTGCTCTTGTGAAAGTTTTTATCTGTCATAGTTTTTGCGTAATGGCTTGTTAAAGTCATATTTTTGCATGTTTCTGTTTTAACGACTACACTAAAACCAACTGATATACCAAACTCAAAAAAATCACAGTGGATAAAGACATTGCAGGCTACATTGACATGCTCATGAAATTTAAGAATAAAAATTATTTGAATTTTAAAAAATTGCAGAAAGTGAAAAAAAAAATTTAAAAAGTTTAATATTTTTTTAAAAAATACAAATAATGTTTATTCTTTAATTTTATGAGCATGTCATTGTGATTTTTTTGAGTTTGGTATATCAGTTGGTTTTAGCGTAGTCGTTAAAACGGAAACATGTAAAATATGACTTTAACATGCCATTACGCGAAAACTATGAGAGATAAAAAAATTCATAAGAGCCAAATTTAATCACATTTTGTGTCTAAAATAAGAAAAAAAATATCTGGTACAAATACAAAATAAAATAATGATGATGAAAATTGCGGTAGACCGCGCCCTTAAACCCGCAAATCACAGACGTGTTGTGTGACAGTATTCATGCACTGATTGGTACAGTCAAATGAATAATAAATATGCACAAAAAACACTCTGCCAATAATCATGAAGTTGAGCTGCCGATGTGCACGTGAGACACTGAAACAAAGTGGGGCAAAAATCTTTTCGCGACAAAATCGTGGCTCTAATGACGGTATATCGCGGGACAACTTAACTGTTTGCTGGGTTTCAACGTACGTTCAGCTTATTTAAGGTCACCGGATTTTCCCTGTACATGGAGCTATTGCCCTATTTGACTGAGCCAATAAGAACCCCGCGAACGGCAATATTTAATGCCAGTTATTGGTCTGCAGACAACTACGTTGGATCAGAGGCACATCGCCCAATCATACGTGTTGCAAGAAACTGCAGTGTTTTCAAGGGTATGTTGGCATAAATAATTTTCGCGATAAACCACCATCTATAACCATCATCTCTACGTATTTATTAAATATTCACAAATGCTAATTCGCAAAAGAGTCCGGTCCTCACCAATCACAAAATTGCTAATTACATGTACGAAAAACATCGTGGCGGTAGATTTTAGCAAGCGTACTGGGGTCGGTTATTGGATGCAAGTATTGCATTCATCTTGCGTGTACAGTTCTGAGAATTTGCAGTCCTACCTGACGACAACCCCCGTAACTTCCAATAGTAAAACGTTTATTGCCGTATCATCAGGTTGTTTTCAATAAGTTATCCGGAGACACTGATGACGTGATGCATCCATAAAAACAAACCCAAAGGTTAGTCACGATATTTCTGCTGGAACTGTCAAATCACCGTCATGTCTAACGCTCCTGTCACACTGCAAATTTTTTTTTTTTCATCCAGTCACTTCAAATAAAGTTGGTAAGATGTTATTGGATGGTCACGAAAACCTCATAAACACGGCTACATTTATTGCAAGAAGCATGATGTATTCCGCTTTCATCCAATAACTGCGAATTGGACGGGTTTTAAAATTTATTGGACGTAAGATGGCTAAGCCAATCAAAACCGCGCCCTCTAGAAACGGACAGTAGACGTCATTCCTGCACGGTGTTTCAGTGAAAGGAAAATATTACTGTAGCTTAATTTGAACTGCTGTTTATTTAGAAAATATGTTCATAAAGTTGAACTGTACAGAAGGCGCTTATTCGGTAACAAATGGATGGTTTTGAATTCAAATAAATACACAAGTAATTAAGCGTAAAAGGAGGGGGGAATTTTAAAACACGACACTTTTTGACATACAATTTTTTTACAAATAACTATAGACAGGAAAAATTCGCGGGTTCTCTTACCTGAATTTTTAAAATTTTGAATTTTCAGCATTTATTACATACACAAATAATTTTTATTCTTTATTTTTATGAGCATGACATTGTAGCCTGCAATGTCTCTATCCACTGTGATTTTTTTGAGTTTGTTATGTTAAAACGGAAACATGCAAAATATGACTTTAACAAGCCATTACGCGAAAACTATGAGAGATAAAAAAATTTCATAAGAGCCAAATTTAGTCACATTTTGTGTCCAAATTAAGAAAAAAATATCTGGTACAGATAAAAAAATGGCGATGAAAATTGCGGTAGAGTCCCATAGGAAAAGCCAACGATCGAAACACTGCGATACGGTTGTTGACACATTAGCCAGTATAGCCCTTATCGCTTGTTTATTTCCGTGCCTCAGACGCGGCATCTAGCACCTGTTGTGTAGGGCTCTTAATATAGGCAGTTCACTTTAAACTGAGCACTCAGCAGAACTTGTAATTAATTTAAAATATGTTTTATTGGGCCAATATATCTAACTTTTTTGAGTGTGTTAGAGTGTTTACACTGTTTCTTAGTTACATAGAAGTTTTCATACTATAAAAAGTAAAGATAACTGCAAAACAGCCGAAAGAAAACTTTATGCAGTGCTCACTTTACTGTGAACGGCCTCTACAGTAACTACCACGAAACTTTGTGTATCAGCGACTGAAGTGAAATGTTGGCCAGCAAACAAATATGCGCCGTCAGCTCGGAGGTATCGTTTCATCAGTGACACGTACTTTATTAGACAACTTTCTTCTGCCTGCTCACACTAAATGAGCTGTCCGAAGATTGGCACGTATATACGCACATCGAGGAATAAATGCCCGACGTGCGAGTACATTCTTGGCATCTAACGGCGGCTTCGCGTCTATTTCTGTGCTGTTTTTAATCGATGACCGTCTGCGTTAAGACAAACACCCATTTGTGAGAGCTGATACGTGACACATACATTCCTTAGATACTGAGGAAAATAATGCTACCGGTCAACGTTTAGAGTGCGTGGTACATAATTCTGCGCCAAAGGCATCAGTTTAGAATTATAGTTTTCTCTAAGCCCATTTGCAAAAATTAAAAAGCAGCAAAATCCGAGACAATTGTTTTTGCCAACTTTCTGAGCAAACATTTTTCTCGAGTAACATGTCTGAAGAACAATCTCTGACGTCGAAATCTCGTACATTTAATTGCGACACAAGAGATCATGCTTAACAAATTCAATATTCCGGGCAAATGTTTGCTCATAAAGCTCCCAAATGTAATTATCAAATGATTGTTGTTTTGTAGTTTTTCTATATTGACTTTCAAAAAGTGAAGCTTTCAACTGTAGAACTCAGCGCTTATTTATCTACCATGAAGTGCGATCAAGTCATAATTTTATATTTTTATGAAATACCAAGTGTTAGTTTTGTAGACTATACTTGTGAATGCAATTTCCTCTTACGAAACAATTTTAGCCACCATAGTTTTCTGATAACGGTGCGTCAAAGTCAAAATTTGAATGTTCTGCTGCCATGTAAAAGGTGAAAACCAATTGACTTACGTACGTAAAATAATTAACAGCAAATTAATATAATATGGGCTACGTAATAAAATAATTGAAAAAATCCCGCGAACTATTTTTGTATTTTAAAAAAATTGTTGAATTTTCGACTTTTTTTCTGTACGTATGCGATTTTTTTTAAATTCAAAATATTACGTTGTGGGCTTTTTAATGTTTTATTGCATAGCTCAAGGGATGTAAGTTTACAGTGAATTATTTTGTTTAAGTTGGTCAGTCGGTTTTCACTATTTGCATGGCAGCGTAACAAGCAAATTTTGACTTTGACATTCCGTTATGAGAAAACAATGAGAGCTAAAATTGTTTCGTAAGAGTAAAATGTAGTCACAAGTATCGTCTACAAAACTAACAATACTTCACAAACATATAAAATTACGATTTTATCGCACTTGAACATCCTTAAGGAGCGTACCTACACAGCAGAAACCTGAGCAAGCGGCTGACGGACGTTCACTTGTAGCGACAGCTGGGCGTGTTCTCGTGACAGAAGACACACTGGGGGTGGAAGCCAAGGCAGACATTGACCGTAGTGAGAGTATTTGTGAGTGTAAAAAATTAAAAAAAGGACAGAAATTACGCAAACATGCTTCGGCTTGAATCAGTTTTCTCACAAAAAAAAAATTTTACTCTTAGGGGTTTTAACACAGGAACGTATTCATAAAAGATGCAACTGGGTTACTAAAAGTAAATTATTTGTTTAATAAAAAACATGTTCAAAAAACGGTCGGTGTTAGGTCTATATATTTTATAATTTCGCCGAAAACCGATTTTTTTTATATTGGTATTAATATCCCAGTATCAGAACTTCGGATCCAGTTTCAAAGACACGACTTTTGTCTTTATTTTCGAATGTATATTATTCTTTGGTAAATTAAAATAAATAACGCATCTTGAATTTGTGACAATTTATTGACTAGGGAGGCTCCTTAAGACTACTTTCTACAT